>NQII01001281.1:315981-340119 GCA_002778355.1 Clitarchus hookeri
GCCTCGTCAAGCTGGGCGACGGCGTTGCTGCCGGCCCGCTGGCAGAAGAAGGCCTCGCACTTCTTCCTAGCTTCTTTGACGAGCGCCAGAGCCACGGCCGCCGTCGTGCTCGGGAAGAGGTAGCGGGTCCAGAGGAACACCGCGTCGTGGTTCCCCGTCGACACGGGGCCGAATACATCGCGAGACTTCGCCGACGATGCTTCCAAGTAAGGAGGGAGAGATGCGCTGCCGGCGTTGGGCGCCACCATAAGGAGGAACTGTGCGGCGACGACGACAGCCAGCAGGTAGAACCTGGAGTCCTCCCAAGGCATCTGCCCCACGGCAGGCACGGCCCTCTGCGAGCCCCTCTGCATCGCGGCTTCCTCCAGCCGCTGCCTGCGCCTGTGGATCCTGGCCACGTGGCATGCCATGGACGCCACGGCGACGACGGCGACGCTCCACGGCAGCACGCCGCCCAGCACGGTCAGCAGCCCCGGGTACAGCATCTTGTCAGAAGAGCGAAGCACCATTCCGCAACATAACCTTCACACAACCAGAACATCGGACTCACAAACGAATCTGAATTTGTTTATCTATAAGAATATTCACAAAATATTGTTGGTGGTTGTGGTTGATACATCAGGATTATGTGACTGTGTTGCAAATCTGATGTCTAGATACTCTTCCACATCAAGATAAAACGCTATGGTTCTCGACCCACTTTAATCATAAGCTGCTGTCACTTTTAACCTGTTAGTGCATACTTTTTCTACATAATTTTTTCCCCAGAATCTTGAACTTGTTAACCGTAAATATATTGTTACCACCAGTAGAGGACTTAGGTATTGTTTTTTGTGCACATGATGAACCAAATGTGGTATTTCGGCGCTCCTTCTTAGCTGGTCAATACTCTAATGAGATTTGCAATTATGATTTATGTTTGACTTCATATTTTCCTGTTTAGCTTTCAGTTTCTACAAACAAAGATAGCTTGCTTCTCAAAAAAATTTCTAACTGAAATCATTAAATCAATCGCTCCCAATTTAAAAATCAATCTCGATATATAAGAATCTTGATCTATCAGGGAAATGGTTTTTTGGGTTTTAAAAAGTGATATCCATTTCGGAAAGCGAGTATGGCCACTTACAGCTTAAATATGAGCGTTGAAGGACCTGAAGAAATTGAAAGTTTGCCAACTATGAAGTTTATATAAATAAAAATCTAGGATGTACTAATACTAAAGACATGGTTGCCAAAATTTACCAGACACTCATTTTCTCACGATAAACTTCACAGTAGGATGATGTTAAGTTAAGTCACAAATGCTTGCACATCATGCATGTGTGTGTTGTCATAATGAGAGTGCACTCGAGAAGATCATGGTTGCAAGGGCCCAATCTTTCGGCGATTCCGACAAACAGCTTTCTCAGCATTTAAAAGTGCGTCGGTATACAGTCCGCGATACCATTGTAATGCGGAAACGTAATGGAAGCACTGGTCTCAATCCTCACTCTGGACGGCCTAAGCAACTAACAGGGACCGGTGAAATCTGGAGCATGTTGAGCGATCCAATCATCAGACAGACATGTCAACGATTGCACAGGGGTTCCGTCGCAGCTCATGTACAGAGAACAATGATAGGAATCTCCGTTGGGAAGTGATTGCACTTGGATGTTTTGTTCCTGTGGCAGCCAGTAAGCCACTGTGATCACATGCATCAATGCCCGGCAACAATTGTAGTGGCGCAAACCACACCATCATTGGACTGTGTAGCATTAGACGGTATGCAGTGATAAATCATGGCACATGATCTGGCACTCGGGTGGACATATGAAAACTTGACGGATGCCAGGCAAACTGTATTTATCTGAGTGCCTTGTGTTGACAGTGACATTTTGTGGTAGAGTAATGGTGTGGGGCGGTCTGTTATCTTGGTTTGCGCTTGGGCCATTAATTTTAGTCAATGGATCATANGTGGTAGAGTAATGGTGTGGGGCGGTCTGTTATCTTGGTTTGCGCTTGGGCCATTAATTTTAGTCAATGGATCATATAATTACAATATACTGAATTGTACTGTATTGAATTGTGAATGTACAAAGACACGTTGAACAATAGTATTCTTCCTAAATTGCGCAAAAGTTTTGAATATGCCCTTTCCTGTGTAACATCACAATTATTTTGTACCCACAGCAAGATCAATTGTGTCGTGATTTGAAGACAATCAGGTGAGGATCCTTGATTGCCCATTCAAAGCCACAACTTAAACCCCATACAACATCTCTGGGATGAGCTACAGTGTCGTTTGCGTTGCAGTCCCACGCACCTAACAGACAAACGCCAGATATTCATCATGCTACCACAGTAATGGAAACAAATTTCGCCAGCTGTGTACCATAACTTAGTGCAGAGCCTACTCCTACGCTGCAATAACAGCAAAGGGAAGATCGGAATCCTATTGAATACACAACTGGTGCCTTTATAACCAACACAAAGGTGTGTACAGTGACTTTTGACCAAATATTATATCTCTACCTAACACCAAATTGTTAATACTGTTTTTTTGCAGGTATATAAATCAGCATTACAAATCATAGTTTAAGAGACATGCATTCTGTATGTATACAACCTTGCATGCACGAATACATTAAGACAGCATTTTCAACAATAATTTTTATATTGTAAATTATACTGTATTTTATTTGAAGTGTTGTTAATAAATGGTAGTAGCTAGCACAAAACATTTATTATGACTTTATAAAATAAACTGTTACTTTGGTCACTCTTTTACATTGCCAGATTANTAGCTAGCACAAAACATTTATTATGACTTTATAAAATAAACTGTTACTTTGGTCACTCTTTTACATTGCCAGATTCATTTAGTATTGTTACCAGATGCGTGTTTGTGGTGACTATGGTGGTATAGAGTACAGACTAACTTAAACGTACTGTANATTTAGTATTGTTACCAGATGCGTGTTTGTGGTGACTATGGTGGTATAGAGTACAGACTAACTTAAACGTACTGTACTAGTTTATGAAAGAGTGATACCCAAACCTAGATGGTGCTTGAACATAACCTTCTGGTTGGCAAGCAGGTAGGCACTTAAGGCTTTACCTGTCAGCGAAGGGCCGCACCGCCGTCACGCCGCTCGTCACTCCCATGGGCAGGACGAGAACCGCTGGATAACCCCAGACCACAAGAACCAGGAACCACGACCTTGACTTTTCCGTTAGTTTACTGTTGTACTGGAGTCCTCGAAGAACTACCGCTCTCTCCACTGCCAGGGCTGCCACAATCACGCCTTCGACGATCTGCACAATTCAACAAATCAGTGTCAACTAGCCCTACATTTACGTAAAATAATTAATTTTATTAATGGTCTTATAACATTCCCGATTTAACCTTTGTAGTCACCGTGTACCATATCTGGGATGCTGCACAGGAAATTGTTTTAATGGTCTGCACTGTACACTTAAGAAAAAAACGTCCAATGAGGAAGTCCGTCACTTTTGGNACATTACAGAGGTCGTCCATTTGGGCTGCCATTTCTCATTTTGTACTTTCGACTAACATTAGATTATATTACACTAGCCAGTAATCTATTCATTTTTTTCGCACTCCTACGTGCAGGATTACTAAGTACGTGTCATTGTCAATATCGCAGCATTGGAAACAATAAATGACAAATATAGAGTAGCTTACAGGAGTGCAATAATGGACAACAGTAAGGCTCATATTTATTATCCGAAANGAAACAATAAATGACAAATATAGAGTAGCTTACAGGAGTGCAATAATGGACAACAGTAAGGCTCATATTTATTATCCGAAAAAAAAAAAATGAGACGCTGAGAGGACTCGTATCGCTTGTATACAAAAAACTGGAAGAATTATCGGAGGGTATTGATGCAGACTATTTAATCAAGTGGATGTATCAGTTGCCATAATGGTATAATCAGTATGTTTTTTTTTTTTTGCTTCTGCGGGAAGAAACAACTGCAAGTTATGGAGTGGCTAGAACATGCATTGCTTACATATGAAACTACAAAATGTGTGTTTACATTTTAATGCTTTTTTACTTCCAGGTGAGAAAGTCGATGGGGCCAGTATGCATTTATCGGGCAAAAATGTGGAAGAAATAAATTTTGCATGGAAGCCGAATTTCTCATGTTATTTATTTAACTAATTAGCATTTTTGGTGTAAAGGCCTACACAGATTTTAGTTTCGGTTGTTCTAAGGTAGTGGACATGAATAATCTTATTCAGGCGTTACGAACATATCGAGTTACGAAGACTAGGTTCTTTTACACTACAAGTTAAATATGTCTTTGATCCTTATTTTATGATGGTTCTGAATGGGTACGAGCAAGATTAACAAATGACTATCGAAATCTTTTCACAGTAGGACATGCTTTTTTGATAAATGTGCTACATATGAGATAGCCTAACTTTTATGGTTGATAAGAAGGCTACGGTAGACGTATTTGGTGTTTTAAAATTTAAGCAGCAAATTATTTTAGGGCGACTGTGTTATTCATTTCCTACAGCTACCACATCTGTTAACTCCANCCAATCGCTTAGTGTTTGCGGGATAAATTTAGAAAATCATTGTTTTTCACATGGGCAGTTATACGTTGCGTGTTCACGAGTTGGGAAACCATCCGCTTTGTTTGTGTTAACGTCAGACCAAAAAACAAAAAATGTGGTTTACCAAAGAGCACTTCAATGAAACGTATTTACTTTGGATTCACTTTCATTTACTTAGAGAAGTTCAATTCATTACTGTTGTGAAATGAAATAAAATTTTTTCCTTTTCAAATATAAAAAAAAATGTTTCTTCATGTTTTAATCACCAAACAAAATGTTGCATAAAACGAAGCCATCTGGTGGCGAAACGGAGTTCGCCAGGTTTGCTAGTTGGCTTATGAAAAAGAGGGTAATAAAATGCCTGATATTAAAAATAAATAAATTTGACGAATGTGCACAGAGCAAACAATAATCCAACTCTAGCAAACTGTCGGCATACACAGCAGTTAACTACGATCAGTCCTCGCCGTGGAAAGATTTGGACGGCTCTTAACATCGATATCNCTACCACATCTGTTAACTCCATGCTGATACCATATTGGCTAGTTATAGGTAAATACAACTGTAATTAAGCTGTTGAGTTCTTCCCTGAACGATTAATCACTTTCAGAACAAATAATGTTATATTATGCTTGTGACAGGAGTACAGAGGCGCAATGTTTTATTTTTACATTACTAGTATTTTTTTTATGATTTCAGCCCTGTCATAGTGAATTTGAAAATAAAAAATTAGCCTTTTGAGAAGTTGTCGACTTACGGAAAAGAGGGTAATAAAATGCCTGCTATTAAAAATAAATAAATTTGACGAATGTGCACAGAGCAAACAATAATCCAACTGTAGCAAAGTGTCGGCATACACAGCAGTTAACTACGATAAGTCCTCGCCGTGGAAAGATTTGGACTGCTCTTAACATCGATACCTTGAGAACCGATTAGGGTGAAGTGAGGCGAGTATGGAGCAACGCCGGAATGCGGGAGCTGGAGAAACGGGATATTCCCGAGAACCAGCCGACCAGCGGCATAGTCCGACGCGATTCCCACGCGCGAAAATCCAGGAGTGACCCCGCCGGGAATCGAGCCCGGTTCGCCCAGGTGAGAGGCGAGCAGTCTGACCACTACACCACCACTACCCCTAGTCCTTGCCGTCTCGGTTCATCCATTTTCCAGATTTAAGTCCCGTTTAAAAAGATTAACACGAATTTTTCGTACGACACGGCATAAATATTATCTCATCAAGTTTCACTGCATTGATTAGTTTTTAACTAGTAATTGCCGTGATGAAATAAGAGATTATTTCTTGCAGGCGATCACAGAAGTGATACTAGCGAAAGTAAGTCTAGTAATACCATCTTCAGGGACTGTAGGAACATAGAAGTCAGCTTCCCACCAAGGCGAAACGCGCTCGATACCCGACAGCGGCATCTTCCGGCACGATTCCCACATGCGAAAATTCGGGAACGAGGGAATTGAGTCCGGCTCGCCTATGTGGGTGGCGAGTATTCTGATCACTACATCAGCGAGGCCCCTTTCGCATGTAAGAAACGTGGCGTACGTTATCGTTGGCCGGCAGGTTTTCTCGGGGCGTTCCTGCTTCCTCCGCCCTTGCATTCCACCGCAACTCCATCTTCACCACATTCCACACTCACCTGCGCTCAAGACCTCGCTGTTACGGGCCAACCAGAAACCAATAGACTCAACTCAATACCAGCATCAGAAGCTGTACAAAGTAAAGTCTTATGCTATGCTGATCAGTAAAACATAATAAACTATGCGTTATACAGGCTATGACAAAAATTGTATAATTTAAAGGCAGTAGGTATTGACCCCATTAAGAGCGTTCAAGTTGTTAAATTTATTTTCTACATTTTTAGTTGTGAAATGAAATATATTAGTCTAAAAAATATATAGCAATGGTAATAATGATTTTTTTAAATTAAACAATTTATAGATTTTTTTATAGATTTTAAATATATATACATTCTCGCACAAATATCTTGCAAATGTACAAATCGTGGTTTTAAGTAAAATCCATACATATATTCTAAAGGTCACAATTAATGTTAGTTTCCAAATAATTTGGTATTCATCTTAGGATTTCATAGTTATCATGACACGAAACCATAAAATATTACAAAAATTTTTTTTTTCAACTTTTCAACAATATTCCAGTTGGAGTCAGACCTACCTCACTGCCCTACCCTCCTGGCAGCTCTAACAGCACTACTTTTTACCTTACTTTATTTAGCTTTCCACAAAAAAAAGCTAAAATGGGCCCATGTTGTACAGGTACCGCCAGGAACATTGCGAATTTAGACTTACCATGCTCATTCTGAAAATACTCTAAATTCTGTAAAACATCAACATTTCTAAAATATATTCGCGTCTGCACGATACCCTCTTTCACGTTCTTGACTTAAGCATTGAAGTACACTCTTGCCTATTTCGCTGCTCATGTCCCTTTTTCTGAAGCCCAAACTTGGGAAGGATCGATAACCGAGTTATTGCACCGCACCCAGGCCCCCACGCGGACATAGAGCATTATTCAATTCACCAGTGTTTCTATCAGATTCGCAGGGAAGAAAACCTTACCCAGACTGGTCCGGCAAGGAAGAGGTTCTCAGGGTTGTACAGCTGTAGTGCCTTCGCCTCATCGCGATTCATAGCCACTGCCAAAATCATGTATTTCCCAGCCTTATTTTTTTTCTTCCCCACACGTATTTCTTAACAATTCTACACAGCCAACCAGANAACCGAGTTATTGCACCGCACCCAGGCCCCCACGCGGACATAGAGCATTATTCAATTCACCAGTGTTTCTATCAGTTTCGCAGGGAAGAAAACCTTACCCAGACTGGTCCGGCAAGGAAGAGGTTCTCAGGGTTGTACAGCTGTAGTGCCTTCGCCTCATCGCGATTCATAGCCACTGCCAAAATCATGTATTTCCCAGCCTTATTTTTTTTCTTCCCCACACGTATTTCTTAACAATTCTACACAGCCAACCAGACCTACTGGTAGCTGGAAGGGAAGAGTTTCTCAGGGCAGTTGCAGTTGAAGCGCCAAGCAGTGCATACCTGAGCCCCGACGAGATCCCATCCCAGCCTCGGCCTGGCTCTCCCTGCCGACATCAACACACCACCCTTGAATCTGGTCTTCGTCAGGATCCCAACATACCGTACCATGGATATTTTCTCCTGTCCAAATCAAAATTTGCTTACCCAAGTGCCAACTAACTTTGTCAAATCAGGGTACTGGAAATCAACCATATAATCATATTCGTGTTCTGGCCAAGCCAGTGAGTCACTTTCAGTTCATTTGTCCACCCGGGAAGTTAGGACATAGTGCCGGACCACATTGTAGCTCTGGAATTGCTTAATTTAATCGAACATTATCCTTCCATATGGCCTAACTGCCTCTTTATAGACCTCTGCGGGGTCGAATCTCAATCCCCTCCGCCTATGGTACTTCGTCTAAAGGCGTAACTGCGTCTCATCGTCGTCCGTAGGCAGGCCACTTTAGGCGGGGAGCATCCTATTCATGGACTCCATGTGCGGACACAGCCCAATGTCTTCTCTACATTACTCTTACTAATGTGGGAAACACCATATTCAAGATTCCCGGCTCCTCCAATCTTGACAATCTAACGTTTTTTTTTTTTCCATTTCATTATACACATCCACTGAAATTTCTGCAAAATACCAAAGCAGTATTTTCTGTACTGGTATGTCTATCGTGTTTTCATCTTGCCAGTCTATGTCCACAACCATGTTTCCTGTGGCTACTGTACTCCATTCAGCCCTACCTGCCTTATCCTATTTTATCCCTTTATTCCAGCTTCAGGGATGTAGTATAATCATCCCTGTCTGTTCTTTCATTTCTCCTCCGGATCAGACATGAGGCTCATCTCCTCTGACCACTGATAAGCTTTGTCTTATTTCTAAATACAACGGTAAAACCATCCACAACCTCATGTACAAAAATAACAGGTACCAAGAAACACTGCCATCTACATTATGCTTCATAACTAACCTCCACACTCTCTTTCACCACCACTGAGATGCTTTCAATTTCNAACACTGCCATCTACATTATGCTTCATAACTAACCTCCACACTCTCTTTCACCACCACTGAGATGCTTTCAATTTCATCATCTGATCACTTAAAGGACCCAGACTCACCACTTTGCTCTTTCTTGTAGTGATGGGAGGAGTGACACAAACTTGTACTTGCGACATGTCACGACCAGCGACACAGAAGTAACAGGGGCCAAGTCACAGTGACATAGTCACTGCGACATTGTTCTGTAGCTTCCAATTCCGTAACGGGCTATTTTTTTGCACGTCGCTTTACAATGACTTAACAAGAAACGTAATATCATAACTTTCAGGCCTATTAACAGGCCAGGCCAGTAAATTAACAGTTTTCTACGTCAAATTGACTTATTTTCATAACATGCGAGTTATTTAAAAGTTAATTTCGAAACGTTTAAGTTATGGTTGTTCTCTTTATAGGGAACAAACTCTTAACAGTTTTGATGGGCATGTGAGATTGAATCTCACTTGTTCGTTCAAAAATTTTTTATTATGACTATTTGTTTTAATTGTAGCAAAATTAATAATTTTTTCCTATCATTCTTACAATACGATCTGCCATTTTATCTGCACATTAAATACAAGGATTGCGTTATTCTTTCCTAAAGTTCAAATTTGGAAAAAAGCAAAATTTTGGCAAACAGTACGATTTATTAATTATTGTATAAATATATACTTTTAAAAATATTGGAAAGTTTTTCTGTTTATCTTTGCATAGTTATACCATTTTCTCATGCCCAGCTCGTTTCATATAATAAGCCAGCGACACAAGAATAAAAGTTGGTCTATTACTATAGCAGGATATAGTATGATAATTATTGCCTATATTCCTTGATTCCAGTAAATTATACTTCATTTGGTTTCGTGGTTTGGCACGACAAAATTATATTTATTTCGAATTCACATCTTATTTATTCCCAATAGAGGGACTGGTACTGCTCATGTGGCGTGTCGCTGTGTATTGTCACAGGTCCCCGCCGTGGTCCGCCCGGTGAGCAGCGGGGTGGACCATGTCACCGTCTGTCCACAGAGCAGGGTAGTACACCCTGCTCTGTGGACAGACGGCGACTTGGAGCTCTTTGTTGAAGCGAGAGCGAGTGGCATGGTGCAGCGATGCCACTTCCTGTCACGGGTTTTGGCCCTGTTACTTTCAGTCGCTATCACTACAGTTACACATGAAATTCGTGTAGCAGTGACAGGAAATATTCCCCACCCCTACTTAATTGGACCACCAAACTCCTTTTCTCGCTTCCACCAGGAAGGCCATTAAAATTTTGCTTAGTTCTTAGCTATTCACAATTCCTCCCAAATCAATTTCAGGTCCATGCTTTCCCAAAACACTTTATTCTCAGGTCCTCCAGACTCCCGCACTATTTGAGAACATACTCGGGTGTATCCAACATTCTACAAACCATACATAATAGGCTATCCACCAGAACGAAAAATAACAGTTTCTTCTTGAAATTTTCACGACCAGTTAAGTACTGCGCATGGTAAACGCCAATTTGAAGCCACTCCATACACAATCTCGCCGCCACAATACGGAATATCCCGCAAGTATACCATCCCTTTCCCGAGATATTCTGAAACACATTACTTTCTACCTCTGGAGAGATCCTTCTTCTTTATTTAATCTCACTCACCTCTCCTCTTTTTTTGTCAGAAGATCGATGAGTATAGCCCCTGCTAATGCCTGCAATGCGTTGTTTTACACCAGTCTGTAAGTCCTGGTGACTCCCAACAGGGCTTCTCTTTGTGCACTTATCAATATTATTTTCACGTGGNTTACACCAGTCTGTAAGTCCTGGTGACTCCCAACAGGGCTTCTCTTTGTGCACTTATCAATATTATTTTCACGTGAACCTTTCCAGCTACTCTATACCAAACTGCGCTTTCATGAGGCACTATTGGGAGAAACGTACTCGTGTATATTATCCTCAATGTTTGACAGTCAAACCCCCATTTCGCAGGATTAATTGCCCTCAGTTTGTAAAACAGAGTACTATGACCTTATCCGCCACATAGTATATGTGGTCATGGAATGCCAACATTTCGTCTACTATAACTCCTAAAAACTTTATCGCTTTTACAAACTTTACTACTCATCCACCAAATCTTATGGATGGCATCCTCTTCAAACAACCTTTAAGCAACATGGCATTGGTCTTCTCCAATCAAAACTTGCATTGAAAGTCTTCTGACCATTCCTCAAATCCCTTCAAACAATTTCATTTTTCTCCTATATTTCCTTTCACGTTTAAGACAGCAGCACTAGCAAAATATCGTCAGCGTATCGATACAACACACGGCCCACAGAAGATCCAGTCATAGTAACTCATCAAAAATCATGTTATACAGTACCGATCCCAATAACAATCTTTAAGGATAACCATATTTTTCATTGCCTTCTCATACCTGTGTGGTCCAGATTCGTACACACAAGTATTTTCATTCAGAAAATCTTTCAGTCCATCATAAAGGTTTTTCCTACAATCCAACATTTTCAACTGCCATATAATGTATGGCCACCAGGCATTGTCAAACACTTCGCAAGATATCCAAGGATATAGCTATCATGTCTGTTTCCATATAAGACCACATGTTCTGTACTTTTTCCTTTACCAAAGCTATACTGCTTCACATGTATTCCCTCAATCGATTTCAGATGTTCCATCAAAATCGGGTAGATCAGTCCCAGATAACATGTAAGATTGCNAAGATCAGTCCCAGATAACATGTAAGATTGCAGCAAGCTTGTCATGTGACATACATTTGCCTTGCTGAGCAAACTTGTCATATCATGTGTTAATCAATTTTGATTAATGGCAAATATTTTATGACTGGCACATACTTGCTAATGGCAATCTTGCTGATTATTTTAATTATGCTTGTAAGTTGGTAAGGCAAACTTGCAGCAAGTTTTACAAATCAAGCTTGTTACAAGTTTGACCTGTAGAGACTAGCTAGCTTAATTAAAGCTTTATTCAAATTTTTTGGCTTTCATAGCATGCTTGATTCAAACTTACAGGCTTGTCATGACAAGCTTGAGTCAAGCCTGACTCAAGGCAATTATGCTACTGTGAAGNTTACACCAGTCTGTAAGTCCTGGTGACTCCCAACAGGGCTTCTCTTTGTGCACTTATCAATATTATTTTCACGTGGACCTTTCCAGCTACTCTATACCAAACTGCGCTTTCATGAGGCACTATTGGGAGAAACGTACTCGTGTATATTATCCTCAATGTTTGACAGTCAAACCCCCATTTCGCAGGATTAATTGCCTTCAGTTTGTAAAACAGAGTACTATGACCTTATCCGCCACATAGTATATGTGGTCATGGAATGCCAACATTTCGTCTACTATAACTCCTAAAAACTTTATCGCTTTTACAAACTTTACTACTCATCCACCAAATCTTATGGATGGCATCCTCTTCAAACAACCTTTAAGCAACATGGCATTGGTCTTCTCCAATCAAAACTTGCATTGAAAGTCTTCTGACCATTCCTCAAATCCCTTCAAACAATTTCATTTTTCTCCTATATTTCCTTTCACGTTTAAGACAGCAGCACTAGCAAAATATCGTCAGCGTATCGATACAACACACGGCCCACAGAAGATCCAGTCATAGTAACTCATCAAAAATCATGTTATACAGTACCGATCCCAATAACAATCTTTAAGGATAACCATATTTTTCATTGCCTTCTCATACCTGTGTGGTCCAGATTCGTACACACAAGTATTTTCATTCAGAAAATCTTTCAGTCCATCATAAAGGTTTTTCCTACAATCCAACATTTTCAACTGCCATATAATGTATGGCCACCAGGCATTGTCAAACACTCCGCAAGATATCCAAGGATATAGCTATCATGTCTGTTTCCATATAAGACCACATTTTCTGTACTTTTTCCTTTACCAAAGCTATACTGCTTCACATGTATTCCCTCAATCGATTTCAGATGTTCCATCAAAATCGGGTAGATCAGTCCCAGATAACATGTAAGATTGCAGCAAGCTGATTATTTTAATTATGCTTGTAAGTTGGCAAGGCAAACTTGCAGCAAGTTTTACAAATCAAGCTTGTTACAAGTTTGATCTGTAGAGACTAGCTAGCTTAATTAAAGCTTGATTCAAATTTTTTGGCTTGATTCAAACTTACAGGCTTGTCATGACAAGCTTGAGTCAAGCCTGACTCAAGGCAATTATGCTACTGTGAAGGTCTTCTCCATCACCGACAGTAACACGACTGATCTGTATGGCTCTTGAAGAGCCTTAATGTGGTTATGGCAAACTTACCGCAATGTAAAGACTGAACATGGCGTTGACGCGACAGAAGGTTTCAGCCTTCCCCTCGCTGCCAGCCGGCACACCCAAGTACAGCAACAGCATCACGGCCGCCGACGATGCCACATCGAGTGTGCAGTCGAGTAGACATGCACTGCAGAGTTGGAGAAGTAGCAGGCGAGCGACGGTGGCGCCTCGCTGCGGTGGCCACACTGATAGCCCGAGCACCAGCAGCGCATTAAGGCACAGCCCCGCCATGAGCAGGAACACCAGGAAGAAACCCGCGGCTGTCGGCGACGGCCGCTCACCCCTGATTAGCACCACANCCGCTCGCCCCTGATTAGCACCACATCGCCGTCACGTATCACTAATGTGTACTCGTCTGCCATGGAACCTTCCCATGCGATACTAGCGCATCTTGCCGATGCTCTCAGGAACTAGCTCATTTCGAGCCTGTCTTGCATCTTTTCGCTGCTGCTTCCACACATCTGAAAACAGAAACAGTAGTTACAGCTAACTGCATTGGTGTGCAAAAATTAAGGATGGGTAAAGTTTTCACATGTACGGTAACATCGTTCAGAAGTGCTTCAAATATGTACGAAGCGTGCCACAACGTCGTCGAGATGTAAGAGTATGGGATGGGTGAACAACAATGGCCAAGAAAGGAATCTCAAGTNAAGCGTGCCACAACGTCGTCGAGATGTAAGAGTATGGGATGGGTGAACAACAATGGCCAAGAAAGGAATCTCAAGTTTCCAGAGAACCTTTAGTCCTGAGCACAGCAGGACAAAATACATGGTCGTTTGACCATGTGACAGGTGGCAGGAAAGAGATGGTAGTACCAGATATAATCAACACTGACTGCGATGCAGGATGTACACCATCTCTTCATGTTGAGTNAAGCGTGCCACAACGTCGTCGAGATGTAAGAGTATGGGATGGGTGAACAACAATGGCCAAGAAAGGAATCTCAAGGATCCAGAGAACCTTTAGTCCTGAGCACAGCAGGACAAAAGACATGGTCGTTTGACCATGTGACAGGTGGTAGGAAAGAGATGGTAGTACCAGATATAATCAACACTGACTGCGATGCAGGATGTACACCATCTCTTCATGTTGAGTATGAGGTTGTCGACAAGCTCTTGGGGCATCATGTCCCCTTTTTCTTGTAGCGCCGATCGCAGCTGCGGAGTCATTGCTGGTGGCTGCCAAAATGATGCCAGGCGTCTGGTTGGATTAACAAGAACTCAAGGCCTACAGCACCTGGGAAAATAAACATTTAAGGGACGAGAATAGCAGTCACTAGTGACTGAACCTCCTTGGNTCAAGGCCTACAGCACCTGGGAAAATAAACATTTAAGGGACGAGAATAGCAGTCACTAGTGACTGAACCTCCTTGGAAGATGTGGAGCTCCGTACGGCCACCAAGCATAATTCGTCTCCAAATTAAAACTACGCCACCTGCAAATCAGTGCTTTTCGATGATTTCGAAGTCGTTATTGTCCCCCCCTCCCCCGCTCACTGTAAATGTACATACGTCCGGAATATATAGTGGGACTAAACCGGCTCTCATCCGTAAAGAGCACTCGAGCCCATTTGAGCTCAACAGTCCTTGTTTTCTTGTCACCTCAGCAAACACTGTCTCCGATGAGTAGTCATCAGTGGCGCACGCCGTACTGGTTGCCAAGCGAACAAGCCACCTAGGTGCAGTCTCCTTGCCACGGTAAAACGCTATATCGGGCGCCTAGTAGTGTCTCCTCGCTTGTAAGGGGCTGCGGTGGCGGAGCGGTTAGACTGCTCGCCCCCCCCCACCAAGGCGAACCAGGTTCAATCCCCGGCCCGGTCACTCTTGGATTTTCGCAAGTGGGAATCTTGCCGGATGATGCAGCTGGTCGGTGGGTTTTCTCATGGTTTCCCGTTTCCCCCACCCTTGCATTCCAGCGCTGCCCTATTCTCGCCTCATTTCACCATCATCGGCTCTTAAGACCTCGTTGTTAAGAGCCACCCAAATAACTCAACAACTCCTCTCTTGTATGGNATTTCACCATCATCGGCTCTTAAGACCTCGTTGTTAAGAGCCACCCAAATAACTCAACAACTCCTCTCTTGTATGACAATATACCAACCCCGGATAAAGTCGTCCCGATGTTGTTTACGGGCCTGTGTTGGCCAAGACAGCATACAGAAACTTGACGCTGTTTCAACATGATGTGCACTGTGCAACAGCTTCCACTGCAATGCTGAGAGTACAACACTCTCGTGTTTGATACCCTTCACACACGCCCACAGTTTTTCATGCTGCGTAAATGCGTTTGTCCTATCTTATTGGCCACTAGGCAATCTCTTGTTTGGTCTTTCAGTCTGTTCTGCCTGGTTTTTTTTCCACTGTTTTGTTAATTTCTCCACTTCGCCATTAATTTTTGTACGCCACTTTACTAGTAAACTTGTATATAGCAGATTCTTGAGAAATAAACTTCCGATATCCGAGCCAAATCAATTATAATTTAAGATGGTTTAAAACGTTTTGAATTTGTGAGGATTTGATCTTCATAATAAATTGATTACAGCGTGTTCAGGCTTTATACGAAAAAATGCAAAACATAATTTCACGTGGTGAAATAAATTATGATTTTTAATATAAGCTGACAATTTATTTTACTTAACAGTTTACAAACACTGAGGAAAAATTCGGTAGTCCGGTAATATAAACGACATGCATATCCTTTTATGGCATGGACAGTTATAAACAAGTTGTCAAGTCAAAGTAGATTGCATTATGACTACAACCCTATCGTAGTAATAACATGCGCATACGAAAGCTTTCAATTCGGAGACTAATAATGGCGAATGTACATTCAGTAGGGTGTTGTTCATTTAATCGCAGAAAGCGGAAATTTATAACGAAATTATTGGTGCTGGAAGTGTGCCAATTCCATCTTGAAAGGGGCAGTCAAATGTTCTTGGGAGTAGCTAGCTCCGTAAAGACTTTAACAGTCACTTCCCACATGGCCGTCTTATAAAATATTGGGAGATAGAGATTATACACAACTATAATAAAACTGAAAATATAAATCTTTGCGTGTGATTACGAAATGTCCCCCTTTTAAAATTAAATTAAAAATCTTTTGTGTCCTTAGCATTAGTATTTTCTCTATTTTTTCTTTTGGAATCCTGATAACTTACAATAAATACAATTTCAAAATGCAAATACTTATACTCACAAAACAGTATACATTTATGATTTACAAGTTTTCTAAACACTTATTTTTTTTTCTTTTATATCACGATGCTTCAAAATAATACGGCACTGATGTACACATTTCAATAAATACATTAATATGTGAAAAATCATGTTCAGTAAAGTCAATTAACATTAAATTTCACGATACACTTATCATTATACATTTTTATGATTAACTCGGCCCGTCCAGCATGCCTGAAGGGTGGTAATAACGTAATACTCGACCATAGAGCATGATGCCCGTCAAGGCGTGATTGGGGACGCTGAGATAGGACTCTCTCACACGCCCTCTTCGCCTACCGAGCACAAACTATGGCAACCCAGTATTCAGAAGAATCCAGAAAATATACACATGTAAAGTTGGTTTTCAGCCAAGGGAAAGTTCAGGAAGCAAACGCACGTCACAAGCTTCTACAGCCGTAGCATTCACAGAATAATGTTGTTTCAAGTTTCCTTAGGGCCTCGTTCAAAAAAAAAAATTACCGGGACCTGATTTATTGGGGTAGTTGAATTGCAGGTAAGTGAATACTTCCGGGGTCCTGCTTTATATTTCTGCCCATTCATTTTGTTTATTTGCGCTTCATGTAAAAAATGATATGAAATTGTTAGTATAAACTATTCGGAGAATCTTCACACTTTTTGAATCAAACCTTTGAAATATCACCCGTTATTTGCGTGTTTAGCTGGTTCCCAAATATGTCATATATCATAACCATTTTACTTTTATATCTTATATACAAATTACAATATTTCAATTATTCTTAATTCAGAAAAAGTTGGAAGTAATGGTGAATGGATTATAATCAAAATATATTTTTATTACTTTAATTATAGCTCTAATGAGAATGGGAAAATGGCAAGCAAAAAATTAACAATCACAATGACTTTGAATTTTTTAAAATTCTATGTATTAAATTACACAAAGTTTCACACGGACGTCATATTTGCGGCCATTTTACTTTTCAGCTTATGGAATGTCTCGAATTCCTTCAAAGAGTTTTGTTTAGAACGTGTTAAACATTTTCTTGAATTACATTTTTTTAGCCATCTTACAGTATAATTATATCATTATTAACGGAATTGTTAGCATGGTAACACAGCAGTGTACCCGCATTTACAGGAGTACAATAAATTTACTATTTTTTTACATACTAACTACAGACTTTTAATGGCACATTGGTTGCGGTATGAAGATTTATTTTCATACAATGTTTGAGTTCTGAATACTCATAGTTTACCTGGTGCAATAATTTTTAAATTTATTTACTAAAAATCATATGAAAATTTTTTTAGTTTGCCTTTTTATGTTTATAAAATACCGTTGATTGGACCACATGTTAGATAATTTTTACATTCAGTAACTCAAATTCAAATTATTGGATTCAGTGGCTATTTGATTACGCGAATGGACCTTCAGACGTCACACTAATGTGAAGTGGATGGATCGAGACCATCCACCAGACTGACTCAAAATCTCTGAGCACAAAGTTCGTAATCAAGAGGTTTGGAACTCGACTGTAATCCTCTTTAGCTTTCCTGCTATAACAGCAAGAACAAAAATTCCAAACTACGACCATTTTGTCTAAGACAAATGACGCCGAAAAAAATGTTTGAAACATTGAACTACTACTGTCGGTATCTGGCTGAACTGATCAGGTAATCAAAACTGGTGACTTGCATCAGTATATTAAAAGATGCAATTGCGTCTTGCCGGGATTTTTCCCGAGCATCGACCACGAAACGATTTGTTACATACCTATTTGTACCACATACTGTTTCACTTTTAGAAACGCCACTCGCTGACGGAAGCATCAGTGGAATTAAACAAATGGCGTAAAGTAAGAATACTCGTTGTCAAACATTACTAAGGGTTTCCATGTTCGGGTCTGTGTGTTTGTGCTCGTTTTCTCCCACTCATTAATTAATGAAACAACACGCTTCACACTTAAAGGCGACCGCAGCTCTTTTTAGTGCAAACGCACAAAGGTTTCAATTAACTTTGAGGCATAGTATAGCTTCGTTTTAAATTGATCTCTCTTATGGTTTTCATATTAAAATACAAGCTACTGGAAAGATTTAATAAAGTGTATATATGCATGCTGGCGTTATTTGGTTTTCTGTTTATTTCTGAATTGCGCACTCATCAAATTGGAATAAACAGCAGGAGAAAATGCCCTCTCACGATAATGCACATATTAATCAAAAAACGGTAGCGCAGCGAGTGCAACCGTCCATACGTTTTTTAATTGACTCCACTCAATTATTCGCTTTGAGAAAATGCGTGCATCCGCTCGAAGACACAACCCATTTCAATTTACTCCCTATCTCGTCTCCCTTCTCTTCCTCTCCGGATCGAGACAGAATTGGTTCTTGGGTACGATAAAGGTCAAGTAGCTCGTATAGGTAATTAAGTAAAGTGCAGTCGTGGATGGTAAAAAAAACGTACCAAACAAGCAATTCCGTAATACCGCGGACTAGTGGATCGTCATTCTTCTCAGTATTAAACTTCTATGCGAAATTCGAAGCAACTTTGCCAACATCAGAAATCATAACACACAAAACAGGACGTTTTTAAATATTTCTGGATTAATTATAACATTTCATAATTTTATAGNTTCTTCTCAGTATTAAACTTCTATGCGAAATTCGAAGAAACTTTGCCAACATCAGAAATCATAACACACAAAACAGGACGTTTTTAAATATTTCTGGATTAATTATAACATTTCATAATTTTATTGCTTAGTTTGGCCATGACAGAAAAGTCGTGTTCAGTTGTGTTTAATATAATATGCCAGAAGTGATACGAAAATCTTGACCTTCTGAAAGTTTTGAAAAGTGCAATCGTTGTATTAATATTTCTTCTTGCAGAAAAAAGTGTCTGTCGAAAACAATTATTTTAAGTATTTATTGTACATTTCCGTAGAAAATCCGCAAATATACGGCAATTTTAGAAAGTGCATCTGATACCACAAATATTCGATGGGCTACAGTTCAGGTGAACTGGCAGGCCACGCAAGTGCTGAAACATGACAAACACTCCTGGGAAACCAATTGTGTGCGGACAAATTTTATCTCACTGAANAGGCCACGCAAGTGCTGAAACATGACAAACACTCCTGGGAAACCAATTGTGTGCGGACAAATTTTATCTCACTGAAAACTGCTTCTTGGCCACTCAACCAAAGATAGCAACTAGAGCAGCAGTGCGTCTTTATTGTGCCGCTGTATTGAGGGGATTTTTCACCAATTTATCACATACTGGGAAAGTATGCGCTGAAAGGTTTTCCCCATTTACCCATAGTAGCTTGGATACTTTTATTCAGGAAAGTGTCAAACGTGTATTGAAGTGTCCCAACTGCGTAAAATAGCATTTGTATATTTGCAGCCTGATGTGTGGCAAATGTTCCATACTATGTATAGGTTAACATTTTTCATTATAGTATAGGGAATCTATCGAAAAAAAAAGAGATGTTGCATTGAATGACCATTGTATCACAATTCGGCGAGCTACGGTCACGTGCATTAGCTACCCATACCATCATACCAGCAGTGGAGGGCGTGTGACGCTGCAAAATTAGGCAGGGACTGTAACGCCCACCTTAGGTCTTCCAAACTCTAGCACTATATTTATCCAATCCGAAAGAGAAGCGTGATTCGCAGTTAAAGGCATATTGCCAGTCCATAACATCCCACGTTGCTCTTAGATGAAACCAATACAAAGGAAGAGGATATCAGATGTTAATGGCACAACATGTAAAGGTCGTTGGGTCTGGAAACTTTTCTGTTGCAGATACGGCACTCTAGTAAAGCAACTACAGTACTTGTCGCTGGATTGTTTACAAGGAAACTGCTGGCTCTGTTCGTGCCCGTGACAGTAAAACGATTCTTCCTCTTTAACTAACTCGCCACGTAAGGATACCTTCATGAGCTATTGCACACGACACGATCTGACTGTGAAGTGTCGAACAGCACACATGACTGTGAACTGGGTGCGTCGTTCATTCTGTATATCGCAGCCCTATGAATCCAGACTCTCTCAAACTCGATCAGTTGTACGCGCGGCTGTCTCGTACGTTTTCTCGGCATGCCTGTTCCTCATCAACCATTCCTGAGAAGTATTGTGTGTATCACATAAGACGCGCTGTTCTGAGGATGGTTTCTGTACGCCACACGAATAGTGACGGCAGCGCTCTCTTTCGATACATATGCATCAGCCAAAACATGAAACTTTAATCTTTGTATATCACCAACCGATGTGTGTATTTATCAACTTTTGAGGTTACCGAATGATTTTACATTGTGCACAAAATTGTATGGTTAAGTGCATCTGCTTATGTCGCCATCTGTCATGGAGTTTTGAAAAAGTATAATTTTGTCAAACCCATCCACCCTTGCAATTAAGGTTGCCTGCTTGACAAACAAGGACATTTTCAAGGAGATTTGGCTTTTGGTTTCATGTTATTAAATTCAGATCTCTAGGCAGCAATGATAATGTGCATACAGTACATTATTGTATAAAATGAAATTGAGGCAACATGTCATTAACATTATACAAATTTGCGTTACAACTGAGANTACAGTACATTATTGTATAAAATGAAATTGAGGCAACATGTCATTAACATTATACAAATTTGCGTTACAACTGAGACGGAAAGACATCGTATAAAATTCAATGATGATCGCTTAATTATCCCATAGCTACATTACGTTAAATGTTTATTACATCAAACTCNTCAATGATGATCGCTTAATTATCCCATAGCTACATTACGTTAAATGTTTATTACATCAAACTCAAGAGACTAATATTTACACACATGATTTCACTTCATAATCAGGGCTTGATATATTTGCGACATGGTAAAACGCAACTCGAAAACTTAATTGCTTCTTTTCTCCAAGCATTTTAGCCATTCATTGTACCAGATATAGGTATTTTCAGACAAATATAAGTATTTATTCCAAGGTCAAGGTCACATGGATCCAATATGGTGGACAAAATGGCCGCCGGGGGACCAGAATGACAGAGCATGAACAGCTCCTACGCCCCGAGTCCCCAGTCCCTTGCGCCCAAGTTCCCATAATTATTCAACTGGTACCAATATGTAAATTAATACTGTAATATGTATGAAACATAAAAAACAAACTTAATTGGCAATCAATTTTAACACTGCACTCACAATACAACGCCAAGTGTATAGAACTATTATTTTTCCAACTTGCTGCCAACTTAACTAGGAGAATTTATGCCAGCGTGTACTGTAGCTTATGCGCAGTTCACGCACCGTGATTTTTTTTCAACGGCTTGCTCTCGAAGTGCTTACTTTACCGTGAATAGTCTATAACATTGCAGCCCTGTGAGTACATTTTCAACGGAATGATCTCTTTTCTAAAAATTGTTTCCTTATTCTGCCAGAACTGGTTTAGAGACTGGGTAACGTGATTTTGCATCTAACTCATTATGATGTTACTCAAAAGGCGAAATCGCTAAGGCATTACTTTCAGAGTTCGAAAACGGGTAAACCAAGCATGTATGTTCTCTCTCTATCTCTCTCTCTATCTGTCTCTATCTTTATCTAATCTCTCTCTCTACCTATCTCTATCTCTCTATCTATCTCTGTCTCTCTCTACTCATATCTATTTCTCTCTAACTATCTCTATATATACCCGTTTCTCTATCTCTATCTACATCTCTATCTATAAATCCCTTTATCTATATCTATCTCTCTCTATATCTTACTCTATCTATCTCTCTCTTTCTCGCAATTTTTAGGTTAGTAGAGCATGTAAAATGCCTCCCGATTAGCCCACCGTCATACATCAGGGGGTTAGAAAACCCAACCAAATAAAATCTAGAGTTTGTGTACTTCCGGGATATTTGGATCTGAATCAGTAGGTTGAATTCTTGGTGTTAGCCGAGTAATCGTGTTTATGTGGAACGCTTTACTATTACAAATGGTTGATCTATTCTGTTTTCTCACTGTACATCGAAGGAGTTAATTTAGATACTCCTTTAGAATGTTCACATCATCCGTCATCCGTGCGTGATTAGTCATTTTGTCGCATTTAAGGCGTGTTTGACTTGCATTCGGCAGGTCGTGGTTCGATTCCGATTAAGTGTTGTGGGGTTGGCTCTTCCTGTATTTTTTTACATCCCCATTTGACATAAGAAGTAATGGTACAGCATGCAAAGGATATCCAAGTGCCAAAATTTTTTTCCTAGTTATTGAGGGAATTTTACATTTTTAAAACGTATCAACAGTGATTCAACTTACATTTCAAAACAATGTGAAAAATAACTTAAGCCACATTTTTTTGCTTAATTATGAAGCTTTTTGCTGCAGATTACGTATATTTCTTGATATCCGACCACTTTTTTTGCTTAATTATGAAGCTTTTTGCTATAAGACTTGATCCAAACAATTTTTCGTGAAATTAATTAAACACATTTGTTTGTTCTGGTTAAAATGCTTGTAGGAATCGTAAGAATGTCACCAAGACATTTCTCTTAATTGCGAAACTTGGTTTGCCTACGATTAGGGTTTAACATATATTATTTTAACTTCATCGTTAAACATTAATATAATTTATAAACAAATGTATATAATTAATTCTTCCTAATAAAGTTACCCTTGCGACACTGGCAACACACAAGTTATTTAAAGGGAAAACTTTTCCTGACTTTCATAGAGACTGTAATTTTTCAGGCGTTTTAACCCTTACAAGTAGCGTTGTTGTAGTTAGAGAAATTTGCATGTATCAACATAAGCCTTGTCTAATGGCATTTCAGTGAAGTCAGTTTCTGCTCTAAGATTAGGCAATTGACGGTTACAGACAAGATGGTCTGCCGCGATGAGTCTCAAATACCAAAATAAACAAAATATCTGTAGAACACCCTAAATAAATATTGTGACATTATCTCTTGTACAGAACTGTATGTTATTTCATGAAAAAAAAAAATACTTAATGTAATGTGGTCACTATATTGGCTCACTTTCACTGGAACCTCAAATTACGCCATTCGTCGTAATTCGTAAAATATACAGAAATGAAAATATAGTGTTGGGCTGAGAGATAAATATTTACCAACCGAAGATACATTTCCGTAGCTACCGAAACTAATTTTAGGACGATTTATGTTTTAGTTACAGCACTTCTCTTTTTTAACAAACATATGCAGAATTAAGTAAATAATGTGCAGTCTTAAAAAAAGTATGTATGTTCTAATGTAAATACGAAAAAAGAGCCAATAAATAATATAAATTTTGCAAACCGAAGTGACTTGCAATTTGCTCAGCAGATTAAATTCTGCATACGATCAACAGAACAGTTCATTGTATTTCCACAGAATCCCTTAAAATACTTTTCGTAGAGGTACAGCATCTAATCTTCAATTTATAAAAAATCATGGAATCTAAAAGCATATACGTAGTTTTTTTTGTTCTGTTTTAAAAAGTGTTGCGTAATTGAAACTAAGCATTATGCAGTTAGTTAGTATTTTCGGAGGAAAATGGACTGAGGAGTTACTTCGATATTACCGTCTTAAAAATATTATTTAGGAATATATCGTGTAAAACGTAAAAAAAAGTAAACATTAAAAAGTTTTATGTTGAAATTAACGTACGTAGAGCACACCAGAGTTTGTGTAAAGGCATATTTGCAAGTACAAAAATTACAAAAGTGCTTATTTACGGTCGTCAACATGCAAACGATGTGATTCCGTAATTGCTTGTGAGCAGAAGCGACGCGAGTGAGGGGGTGTAAAGCAGTGCTGGATTTAATAAGTGTGTACATGACAGCTGGCGACGCTGTACGTACCGTCGAGGCGATACTTGCTTGCATGCGAAGCCCCGGAACAGACGTGGCTAGGCAGCCCGTCGTGACGACGCCATCGCACTCCACGCGACGCCCTGCCGGCTCGTGTTCTAACTTGCTCGCGG
>NQII01001281.1:340274-353141 GCA_002778355.1 Clitarchus hookeri
TTTTTTTTTTTTTTTTTAGTTTTACTGTTGCAATAAATTTTGCAGAATCAATTATTATCGCATAAAAAACTTAATGAATATGTTATATGTGTGATTTCTTTTAATTTGGTTTTTCGTGGTTTTTCGAGCACATGCTCGCGTCTTTCAGGTCCGTTTTTATACATTTGTTCTGTGTAACTGTCCCCGCGGAATATTTATATACATGATTTAACACTGCAGTCAGCCGAGGCGCAAAATTATCCAATGCAACGATGAAACGCCTTTATTAACTGCCAGCCGTAACTAATAACAGTTTGAAATACACGAAAATTGGCTTCGTAACGTCCATTCGAGCTAAATCTCGCTACAGTTGTCCTACTGCACACAAAACAATAACACATTTTAGCCGACGCTTGTGTTTTGATTTTCAGTCACATGCACAGAAGCTCGTAAGGTATTTAATGGAGCTGCCTAGTATGCGATTGGCTGATTGAAAGGATAGCGTTTTACATGTTAAATTATTTTAGGTGTGTCTCCGCCACCTTTCCCGATATCGCTTTCAAATAACAAAAACTTTGCTCAAATTTGCCCAGGCCACATATCTACAGATTTTTTTTTTTGTGAAAATATTGATATCCTAAAATTTGCGGGTAAATTCAGATATATAGACTAAAAAACCCAAAAAAACGAAAACTCTTATTAATTTATTTCACTTTATATCTTGTAGCATAGTTATTCTAGTCTTATTCTCATAGTTCTTCGTCAATTATACAATTCCTAAGATGGTACCATTCTCGTGTTTTCTTCCTACATTGTAAAACGTTCACTTACAACGATATGGTTAACGCATGGAAATTTATTCTTCAAATGTTATTTACAAAACAACTTTTTGTGATTTTTAGATATTGCATTATTTTATATAGTATCAGTACTTTATTATGGATCGTCAAAAACGATTAATATTTATATATGTTTCCATAAAATAGGAGAATGCTTGTGAACAAATATTCACTACCGCATACCTTAATACTACAAACTTATGATTTAACTAGATAATCCAAATGTGCTGGGTATCCCAAATTAATGCTTACGCTCTGTGAACGTGAATAACTGAGAAACTATTAAAGACAATCTGAAGAGACTGCTTGTTTTTAACGCTATAAAGACAACGTTGGATGTGCGCGGATGTTGATAACAGCTACAGATATTCAAAATGTCTGCAATCAGCAGCAAGACATCGTCTACGACGCTGTAGAATGTAACGGCAAACAGTAGCTATGGTTTCCAAGCGAGTGGATTCACAGGCGGTCACTATAGCGTTTCTCGAGGCATCCGTGGCTTTGCGATGGTGTACACAATGTTATTCAGAGTTCCCCGCAAACAAAAATCCAACAGCGTTAAATCTGTACATCTGGGTGGGTACTCGACTTTTCCTTGCCGCCCTATCCATTTCCCAACACGTCTTTTTATCTAGGAGTGACCGTACCTCTCGATGGTTATGTGGCGTTGCACCGTCCTGCTGGAAAGAAAGCAATAGTCATCTGGATAGAGTCGGCGAACAGCTGGCACAGTGTTCCCTGCAACGTGATACAATAACTTCCATCTGTGACTGTTCTATCAAATAATAATTTCCTCTGGCCGGCACACCCATACCACACTGCTAACCCAGGAAGATCAACTGCTTGCTGTACCACCATGCGGGGATTTTCATCGGCACAGTACGCNTTCACCTGTGACTGTTCTATCAAATAATATTTTCCTCTGGCAGGCACACACATACCACACTGCTAACCCAGGAAGATCAACTGCTTGCTGTACCACAATTTGGGGATTTTCATCGGCACAGTACACACAGTTGTGGCGGCTGACCATTCAATTCATTTTTAAACGTTTCCACATCGGACCAAACAATCACGTCAGTAAAGTGTTCGTTGTCGTTGCACGTGTTCACAACTCACTCGCGAAAATTCGACACGCCTATCTGGGTCGTCTTCGTTTATGACACGAGGTAACGTGGGGATGTTGGGCCTCCACTTTAATTGCTTTAAAACGTGATGGGAAACTTGATTCACTGGCACCTGACTCACTCGCAATTTGCTGTACGAACTTCAACTTCCCGGAGGAACATGTTAATGCGTGCAACACAACCCCCACGCTTTCTTCGTCCGTTTTCGTTCTCTTCCTGTCGCACCATCCTTCCTTCACATCGCACGCAATTGTGTCCGTCTCAAACTTGCCACCTAATCGTGTCATTGTTACACATAATGCTGGTGCAGTATCAAATTCTGCCCTCTATCGTCTCTGCACCTAAACCATGTTCTCACATTTCCAGTAACAATTTTAAAATCGACCTACTTTGCTAGATAGAAAACACTGTCACCTCCGGCATTCCATCTACAATTGTAGTGCTGCCACTACTGGCTGTAAAAGGAAATGACAACAGCAGAATGTCTACACGCGCTCGCGCACACCCGACGTTGTTCACGTAGCGTAAAATACGTGCATTCCCGTCATATTGTCTTAACACTCTGTGCACGTTAATAACAGAGGAACTATTAAACATTAAATTTGAGACATCTGTTATTTATTTATGATAAGACAGTATATGCGTTGTCTTATGTTTGTATCTTTTCACCCCTAATCCAGATAATAAGGAATTCATTGTAGTAAAAAGTTAAGATCACACATTGTGTTAATACCAATGAAATTTTCACTTAATGTGCAGCTTATTATCGCATCACTAATGTGCCTTATATTTTTGTATATGGTACTGAATTAATTTTTTAAAACTGAAACACTGTTTTGAAATGTAAGTTTACTTAGTTCTTACGAGAACATAAAGTAAACGTTTATCTGTCTTAATACACACCTGGCTAATCCGAAGTCGTTCGAATGGGAGAAGGTGCGAGCAGAGCAACGCACAGCATACAACTAAACCGGCATCTTCACAGAATAATAATGGAAATCCATTTAGGGTATACATCCCTCAGTGAAGAGGGTAGGGATCGAAACCGCTACTTGCTTAATGCAAGCCAGGTGCATTTCACCACGATAAATAACACTGAGTGAAAAAGAGAAAAAAATGTAAACTTACTAATATATAAAATACTTTTATTTAATCGATACAAATATTAGTTTAAAACAAACAACAATTATTAGGATTATTGTATACAGGACATAAGTTTGTAATTTTATCAGAAGTGCATATAACTTCATAATATTAAAAAAAAACTTTCCGAAATTACATTAGTAGTTATAGTATTACAACTACAAGAGTTAATTATACACACATTCTGTACCTACACAATTATTCACTGCTCTAACAGTGTACATCAAGTCATAAAACTGACTACTGTGATGGGTTAATCACTTTCGTTAGTAAAAAACTCCTTATTAATAATAGTGTATGAACTTTCATAACGTGTGGATTTCTCCAACAGGACATTGCACAAGGGCAGCTGGAGCTCAGTAGCTGCTCAGTCATGCATGTCTAGGGACACGCGATCCACTTCTAGCGTTGTTTGGGGCCTCCCCGCGTTGCAGTGGGCGTGCGTGACGTCACAGCGGCTGTCTTCTTTCCGCCTACGTCTTGTGTGACGTTCCAGCAATCATCTGAGAAAAAAAAAATACGACATCGCGTGAGCGTCGGTGACGTATGACGGTGAAACTGGGCTTATTTGAACGTATTACAGGTGTCTGTATAATTTAACCGCCTCAGGGACGATTGTCGCCACTGTGTATTTTGGTTTTGTTTCTGACAGAACTTTATATAACTTTGACAATGAGAGCACAGTACAACTGTTCTAGAGGGAAGCATTGTCAACAGAAAACTGTGTACGAAGTTGCAGCAGCAGGGTTTTAAAATACGTACTTCTACTGGCAAAGTAAAAAAAAAAATGTACATATTTGTTCGTAGTTAACTGAGCACTTCTGAAATCCTTGCTTAAAATCTACTTTCTCTCCCTTTTTGTATACTTCCGCTATATGTAAATTTTTTATTTGAATGAGCCTAACGGCTTTATTCATGCGCCGGTCTGTGAAAAACGTGAAATTGTTAGGAATCTGCTAATGCGCCAATTAGATTCGCCGTAAATTTAAACATTACACTCGCGATAAAACTATTTTGCTTAAATAGCTGCCAACTTAACTGGGAGCATGCATGCCAGTGGGCGATGCAGCGTATATGCAGTTTACAGTAGGGGATTTTTTTTAAAGGTTGATTTCAAAAGTGCTTACGTTAACGTGAACAGCCTCTATTAGATGCATTCTGTGGTTGTGACCTTGCTGACAGGACACACAAAAGCGTGAAAGAACTCGTTTACAAGAGATGAAGTCTGACTGAGATATTTTACTGTGTAAGTTGGTTCAACAAAGTTGTTGAGAGAATTGTATAAATACTAGTTTTAACACAACTTACTAAAAAATATAACGCAGAATATATACGAGTAATTAATGACAAACAAGATAAACATTCAACACTGCCGGAATGATGTAATCATCTCATTCAAAGCAATTAAAATTTTGTTGTTCCAACAGTCACGAAATGCNTACTGTGTAAGTTGGTTCAACAAAGTTGTTGAGAGAATTGTATAAATACTAGTTTTAACACAACTTACTAAAAAATATAACGCAGAATATATACGAGTAATTAATGACAAACAAGATAAACATTCAACACTGCCGGAATGATGTAATCATCTCATTCAAAGCAATTAAAATTTTGTTGTTCCAACAGTCACGAAATGCGATAAAAGTAGCAGTGTCCACAACCTGATCTCTGCCATAGAACAAACACCAACACCTCCACACTAAAGGCGCAGCATCGCAAACACGTTTTACGGAAAAGGTGAAAGGAANCCATAGAACAAACACCAACACCTCCACACTAAAGGCGCAGCATCGCAAACACGTTTTACGGAAAAGGTGAAAGGAAAGTCGGCGGAAGATGCTAATCGTTACCATTTGTACACGTCGATTTCGAATTCGATCGTCAAATTTTGATCGCAGGTTCTCCCAAAAAAGTAGACAACTTACAAACACACGTGATTTATGTTGTTAAAGTGGTTCGTAAAGTTAGTGTTGAACCGTTAAATTTTTNGTAGACAACTTACAAACACACGTGATTTATGTTGTTAAAGTGGTTCGTAAAGTTAGTGTTGAACCGTTAAATTTTAAAATATTGCAAATGTATCTGCATAATATGTGAAAAGGACCATCTACTGCAAAACCTGTCTATTATTATAAATCATAAAATAAAATTAATTAATTAAACAACCCGGCAGAAATGAATAAAGCTGCTGCCATTAATCACTGTGCATTAACTTTCATAACGCCGATGCATAAATGCATTTCAACGACGGATAATTAATCAGCATTTCAAAATAAAAAGAAACAACAGCATAAGTTATTAGTTACAGCAACATCATTTCAAGAAACCCATCCTTCCCATTAAAATAAAAATATTATTTACTTATTTATTAATTAGGGTGAGTTCCCCCGGACAGCGACAAAGCCTTGGTACGCAAACACTCAGGAATGGAGAAGGAGTTGTCCAGGAGCTGCATTAAGGAACCATCCCAGCATTCTCCTAGAGTTATTTAGGGGAAGCTGTAAAATCTACACCAGGATGGCAAGACCGGGACTCGAACTCGGTTCCTCCTGAATCCAAGGCCAAATATCCCTACAACTTTTTTATTATGTACAATGCACGGCATATGGCACCGTCACCAAATTTTTAAAATTGCTTTCCCGAACATAATGCTTACCTAGCTTGTGTGTATAGCTCAACATTATCAGTCACGAACTTTTCTAACTAATGTCACCCTTTACACTTTTGATACTGAAATTATTTCCTTTGCTTGATTTTTTTGAGCTTTGTTTTACAGAAGTTTAACTCGTGCTGTTTAAGTTGGCTCAATATTACTTCCCGCATGTATTACATTTTTTAATCTCATCAACATTCCTCTGTTAAACATAGTAATTATATGGACTTCAAGAGCCACTATTAACTGAGCCCGCCACATTTACTAAACAACAATTTTACAGAAAAGAATAATCAAAGACTAATAATCGCAACCATTGTCTAATTATATACACTCTTTATTACAAGCATATGAATAATAAAAATCTCTCTAAATATGTAAGTGTAAGTCTGTATTTGTGCCTGAAAACTGGAGCAGATTCCAGTTGCAGTAACGTCGCAACCGTTTTCGTGTCTAAAAAGGCCTGCCGAGTTCACGTGTCTTGTTTTCGCTGTATATTCCAGTATCCGTGTATAGTCCAGTCTCTGTGTATAGTCCAGTCTCTGTGTATAGTCCAGTATCTGTGTATAGTCCAGTGTCTGTGTATAGTCCAGTGTCTGTGTATTTATCGGTTTTCGTCACTGTGACCGTGTGTGTTGATTTAGTTGTCGCCCAGAGTTATTTACGTATGTATGTGCATACTGTCCTCGTTTACTTGATTACACGTTCTTGCGGTTTTTTGCCTCGTTTACCTTGTGATAACTATTTTAATTCCTTAAGCGGAATTCTTTGTGTGTAATTTACGTGTATTTTTGATGACAACTAACCTTGGATCGTTTATTTCATTTATTTTCTGGCAGAACACTTTAGTGGTGCGACCAGCAATATCAAAAATGGGAAATAATTTTGTGAAGATCCTGCTGTTACAATATTATCCAATAGCCACTACATTATCTGAGATATATCTGAACTCAAACTTAACAAACTGGAGAAGTCTTGTTGAAATTTAGCCAACGATGAGGTAATTTTTTTTGCGTAGGATGAGTATTGCATTTGTTTAGGTTTAGAAAGTTGAGAAAATGAGTGATTTTTAACAATTAACATGGGGGGAAGGGGAATAACAATATTCAATATCTTGAGCATATATCGATATTTGGTAATTTAACGAGGAGTAATTAAGCATGTATGCTCCCGTAATTTTATGAGGGTCATCACTACCAAAGACGGCTCAAGCAGAACCGAAATTACAATCTGCATTGGTCCGCGAGGACAAGTTTCTGAGCAATTACACGGAATGCACAAATTAAACCAGAAACTGAAATAAATTCGTAAAACCATCGTTGAGAATATACGATCTATGGAGCTGAATTCTGGAAAATAACATAACACAGAAAGAAAAAATGTATCAATGGAAATGGGATTTTAGAAATTTTTCTGTAATTTTACATTGCGAGATAATGTAAAAAAATATATAGACACGATAATAGTTGTTTATATTGGGACAAAAGTTTGGGATGGCCATGGAGTTTCATGTCGTATGAAAGAAAATATTTGGACTAGTAAGTTTTTGGGTTGGGTTCCAGTGCAGAGAAGACGACGACGTCCTACAGCAACACGGGAAGTCAGTGTCAGAGGAACAACGTTCGAAATGAACCTTAAAGCTGCTGGTTTGGGAAATATAAACCAGATGCGAGAAACAACTAACGTTGTGTAAATCGCCAATAAAAAAAGTTAATTTGTGACATTCTAGACACATCTCTCGGTAACCTATGCCACTGTTTTGTTGTGACTTATCTTGTTCTAGCACAGAATGCTATTTGGTTTTTATTTTCACATAACTGAAAGGATTATTCTGAAATATGACAGATAATTACGCAAAAAATATGCAGCCGAAAAATATATTTTGGTATAAATGACATGGCTTAAAAACATTAGCTGATTTACCAGCCTTTGATAGAGTAATATTAATTTCATTTCTAAAGTCTGACACCTTCTCCTTTTTGCTATACTGGATGAGGTATACAAGCATATGGTTTACAACTAAACATATACGCTAGAGCACTTAGAATAAATTAACTACTATTTAAGTGGCTATAATATGGCAAATGTTAACATGCGGTCAGAAAATAATTCTAAAAATGAAACTTACGTGATTAAACACTTTCAGAGGTTGTAGCCATTTATGTAATGGACATATAAATACTATTTTGTTATCTGCCACTAACTTCTGGTAAGTCAGTGAAATATTTAACTTCCTTCTGTTGTATCGTTGGCTTTTAGCCTGCTTTCTTCTGTTCATTTGTGTGTAAGTGCTGGTGGTTTTGGAATTACACAAAATTTGTGTTTTTTCTATTCTATACAAAATATATTTAAGCCATTTTTTTGAATTATTTAAACCGTATCTCCAAACTTCAGTTCAATTCAATTACAAAATTAAGCAATGTTTTAAAATCAAATTTGGTAGTCACGAGTTTTATAATCTTTTAATATAAANTTCAATTCAATTACAAAATTAAGCAATGTTTTAAAATCAAATTTGGTAGTCACGAGTTTTATAATCTGTTAATATAAACTTAATTTCGTCACAGCTGATTAGAAAATACCAGCACGTCTAGTTCCATATGCATAGTACACAGTTAATGGAAGAATATGCTTCGGATAACAAGTATTATATTTACTGTAAACATTTTTTATTTTATTTGAGATATACTGAAAATATTTAAAAATTAATTTGAGCCATAAACTTGACGGTTACAATTCATTATTTAACCGCTTTGTCCTCGCCGATTCGGATGGAATGAAAATATTTGCAACATTTTGTAGGTAAAACTGAATTTTAGTTAATAAATAAAATTATATTCGCTGACACCGAAACTTTGTTACAGTCCTAAATCACATACACCAAAACTGAATGGAAAATACGTACCAGATGTAAAAATAACAATCGGTTTAATTTTCGGTATTAGACGGAACTTATTACACAAATATATGATTCGATCTAAATACAATATTTAATTTAAGTGTGTCTCATAATAATTTAGCAATAAATTACGTACAAAAATGCATATTTAAAAATTAAAAACTATTTTGTACATAAAAATTTAACTTTAAGAAACTTGGCTGACAAACTCTAACCTCTACTTAAGGCATGAACTGCGTAACGATACTGAAAAATGTGAATATTTTATGAAATTCTCGAACCAATTTGTATGGCGTTGGATTATGAGAAATTTGTTACATTTTACGATAAATGTGAAATATGATCTAAATCGGCAAGTAAAAAATTTTGCGCTGGAACCAAACTGTGAATGTAGTTTTCCATCATTCACAGAACCTACCATCAGGATTAACTAAGGCTGAAGCATATCACTCTACTTTCTGAGAAATGAAACACACCAAAATATTATTTGATTATTATACTCTAAATGAAAGTCTTGATAATTATATATAATCATAAGTTTGTATGCAAATATACACACACATATATACACTTACATATATTCAAAATCTTAACGTGTATTTAATTATAAGTGCAGTTGTTACATTTGTGGATATTATCGTCGTTTTCTTTCACTTTTACGCATTACAATGGGCATTGAGGTAATAGTAACATATCTATGTTTATAATAACTACAAGTTTTTTTGATAGATGTATGGATATTAATTACCAGTCATTAGTGTCACGGAAATATGAATGTACTTTTCCATGTGGCGGATCGCTCACAAGACTTCGTTGTTAAGAGCAGCCCAAATCTCTCAACTCGACTCAAAACCATGGGGCGGACGGATATACGACGGACAGAAAAGAGAAACTGATGGGCTTTCGAATTGTTCAATGAACAGTGATCCATATGCATCAGTTTTGAATAATGGCCCCAGCGGCATGGAATCCATAACATATACTGCAAACAGTACAAGATGNTTGGATAGGCGTATGGATATTAATTACCAGTCATTAGTGTCACGGAAATATGAATGTGCTTTTCCATTTGGCGGATCGCTCACAAGACTTCGTTGTTAAGAGCAGCCCAAATCTGTCAACTCGACTCAAAATCATGTGGCGGACGGATATACGACGGACAGAAAAGAGAAACTGATCTGGGCTTTCGAATTGTTCAATGAACAGAGATCCATATGCATCAGTTTTGAATAATGGCCCCAGCGGCATGGAATCCATAACATATACTGCAAACAGTACAAGATGGTTGGCATTTCAGCATGGCGAAGCTCTCTTCACACTGCAAGAGTTGTTAAAAAAAACTGTACATTTCAAACTACAACTATGCAACTGCAAGGTTTTTGTATCAAGAATAAAACGAAGCCTAAGATAAATATTATTTGCTCCTTTACATCACGCGTGCGTGATTAAATTTTCCATGGTTTGATGAAATGTATGTGTTCTCGGGTGACTTAAGATCGATAAGGCGTCGCGCTCGTTAGCCGAGGAGGCTGAATCGATTTAATGTTTACGCATGACATGCCTACAGCATAACTCAGAATGTTAGCATCGAATCGATAATCCAGTGTTTTGGAAACCTTTGTAAACGAGAGTATCTGTAGTAAGCCGTATAGTGCAAACAGCCCGACGTAAATCCCAGTCCACTGCAGAATACAATTTATGTTAACACGCCAAGTATACAGCTTCTGATACTATAGGTGTAGTTTTTCTGCCAGTAGACTCTCCAACTATCCATTATTGTCGTCTGAAACCTGATCGTAGTATATCTTTACTTTATAAGTAATAAGAACAAATCTCATATAATAAATTTTATTTTTAAAAATATTATCAAACTGACACTCGATACCAACATCATTAATCACGCACCATTTATTGACTAAACTATTTAAATTCTATTCGGCACAGAACCTGACGGTTTCAGACATGTTGCAGCGCATTTCAAGCGCTAGGTAGAAGACCGCCTTAAATCTTGAGCTATTGTCTCAGATATAGTTGGATACTTAGCAGTACAGGTTGTTCACGATTATTTGAGCACTTTTCAAATTAACCTTTGAAAAATATTACGGCCCTTATCTGCATGTATTTTAACGGGTGCACTTACTAACGTGCGGCCAGTAAAGTTGGTAACGACGGAGGTAATATACTTCTAAGTCTTAACGTTGAATTACAATTCATAGGTGGCCACTTATGAGTTCTGAAATTATTTCTTTTGCTGTCTGTTTTTAATTTTTATAACAGTAAGGATTAGGATATTTATGAAATATTTACTTTTGTAATAATTTCACACTTTCTCTTGACCGGCGTATGAATAAAGTGAACAAGCCCATAGCAATGTCACATATGGAGGAATATACGCAACGTGCATACAAGTAGATCTTAAGCCGGGCTTTGAAAAGTGCTCAGTTTACCGTGAACAGCTTATAAGTAGATACCTGCAAATTTCACGTTATTATTTATCAGCACACTAAACTCCAAGAGACCGGCCCAGAAACCAGTGTTCTGAGTGGGAAGGGACGGACAGTGAAAACAGCTGCCCGGGTATCGTTTCTGTGTGCCCATGGGCATATTACTCTACCTTACTCTAGGGTTGCCATGTTTTCGTCAGGAAAGAAAAGGAATANTCCCATAGCAATGTCACATATGGAGGAATATACGCAACGTGCATACAAGTAGATCTTAAGCAGGGCTTTGAAAAGTGCTCAGTTTACCGTGAACAGCTTATAAGTAGATACCTGCAAATTTCACGTTATTATTTATCAGCACACTAAACTCCAAGAGACCGGCCCAGAAACCAGTGTTCTGAGTGGGAAGGGACGGACAGTGAAAACAGCTGCCCGGGTATCGTTTCTGTGTGCCCATGGGCATATTACTCTACCTTACTCTAGGGTTGCCATGTTTTCGTCAGGAAAGAAAAGGAATATTTTTTACGACGTAAACCCTTTCTGGTGATTTATGGTATTGTACAACAGGTGCTATATCCTATATTTTTATATTACTACAAAAACTATTATAACTCTGGTATAATAATAACGAACTCTAGTCAGTCACTTAAAAGTATTTTCCCATTATTCTTCAAATATATATGACTTTTCTCTTTGGAAGAAGTTTGGACTTTTGTTCTTTAATTTTGAACTGCAATATGTATTCTAACATTAATATATTTACTGATCTACATACTACAAAATAATGGCATAAGCACGTGTGTTCAATTCAACCACCAATACCAACCTACCACATCGAAAATAAGTCTATTTAACTTTTAACGGTTTTAAGCAGCTGTGAGTAAAGTGCTGTAATACTTTAGGTCATGAATCGCTTTAAAGTACAAAAATTCAATATCCTGGGAGTTTAAAAATGTTGTCCTATAATTTTGTGGGGGAAAAAAAAGTAAGAAACATTTTATTGGAAGAAGAAAAACGTAAGCCGTAAAAAGTAAGAATAAAACGTAAACAAAACGTTGGACCTGGCTAAGATTACGTCTTCTACTCAGGTTGGTAAAATCAATGTTAAAAGTTTGGCAACAAAAAAATTTCGCCACAATGTAAGCGCTAGTGTCGCATGTGTACCATATTTTCTCTATTTTCTACAATAAAAACAGGATAATTTTATTATTTATAAATCAAGGTAAAATATTTATCTTTTATTATTCACGAAGCTTAAAATTTTAATTAAAAGGTATCTTTTGGAACACTGCGCACCTAGCGGCGAAAATTTTCCCTGTGCCAAACTCTCCTTTAAGAAATCTCGTTTTGTTCTTAACCTGAGTAGAATAAACCTTAGATATGGTCACTCTACCTGGCTCGCATTAACATGCGCCAATGAAAAGACAGCTCTAAAAAAAATAAATGTTACTTACCTGGTGTGGGGACACATAACGAATACTGGCTAAACGAGGCGTCTCCGAGGAACCAGACGTTTGTGACCTTGGCGGGACGCCGACGTGGCCGCCAGCAGGGGAAAAGTGGCGTTCGAATGGAACTGGCGCGAGGGTTCGAGGGACGGCTGCAGCAGAACTTGCGGCACGGTGAGGAAATCTAGATGCACGGGAGATAGCGGGGCGCTCGCCGAGGACGACGGAGGCGATGGCTCAAGTGCCGGAACTGGGTAAAGCGCTGGAGCGGAAGGTTCATATGTTGATGTAGGAAGTGCAGGTGGTGGCCCATATGTAGGAAATGGCGCAGGGGGTGG
>NQII01001281.1:353967-390198 GCA_002778355.1 Clitarchus hookeri
AGCATACTAACAGCTGGTTTCATTTCTGGCGAAGCCCATGGTTTGTTTGATATTAAAGGAAGTCCATGAGCCTTGGTTGGTGCACTAATTTGTACAGATGGTTTAAAAGTATCAAGGATTGTCAGTGGCGGAGGTAGCCCACAATCTGGTGATACAGGTTGCGAAGGTTGTTTACTCGGTGGAGCTGGTGGTGATGGTGGTGGAGGTGGTGGTGTCGCAGGTGGAGGTGGTAATTGCGGATGTGGAGGACTTTTTGGAGGGGATGAAGCAGGTGGGAGAAATGGCGATGGTTCGAAAGCAATTTCGAATTTAGGTGGTGATGCTTTTTGAGGAAGTCCATAGGTATGTGTAGGACGATAATTTTGAGGTGGTGGTGGAGGTGGAGGAGATGATGGTACAGGAAGGGATAAATCAGGTATGAGTAGGGGTGATGGTTCGAAGGCAATTTCGAATTTAGGTGGGGATACTTTTTGAGGAAGTCCATAGGTATGTGTAGGACGAAAATGTTGAGGTGGTGGTGGTGGTAGTGGTGTCTGAGGGGATAAAGCAGGTAAGATCAGGGGTAATGGTTCGAAGGCAATTTCGAATTTAGGTGGGGACGCATTTTGAGGAAGTCCATAGGTATGTGTAGGACGAGAATTTTGAGGTGGTGGTGGTGGAGGCGGGGGTGGAGGTGGAAGCGGTAAAGACGGCGGTGGTGGCTCGGGTGGTGACGGTGGGACAAATTTAGTTGGAGATGACACCACAGGAAGAATATGTTCATGCACATATGTAAGGGATGTAGGACGGATAAGTTTTACAGGTGTGTGTATAAAACCAACAGCATTTATGAAGTCAGGAAGTTCGTACAGAGATTGAGGCGGTGATGATGATAGTCCAAATTTAGGAGGAACCAGGTTTGTAGGAACTTCATATGAAAGTAATGGATGTGACAAGAGAGGCACTGATAGTACCGGAAATTCATGAGATGCTGGAGGAGGAGGTGGTGTGATTGACGGTTCAGGTTCCGGTGGGAGTGGTGGTGTTTGTGGTAAAGGAGTAGCATAGGTCTGTGTGGGAGGGCCGTATGCAGGTGGCTGAGTAACCGAAGGAGGGTATTCTCCACCCGCCACATATATGGCAGTGAATAGCAGCCACACCTGCAACAAAATACATTCGTGTGACCGAGACGTTGCAAACATTATTGTACAATTTAAATAACAGACATGGAACTTCCCTAAGCGTGAAAATTCGGACTAAGGTGCGGGTGAGCTGGTGCGTTTATTCATTATCTCAGTGTCAAATTAATTGCTGAGTGAGAGAATTAAAAACCTGATTTAACTCATATTCGAAAACTCTATCATAATTTAAAAGTGTAAAAAATGAATCTGCAAAAATAATTTTAATGACTAAAAAAATACATAGAAGTTATTTATAGTTCGAACTGGTAGGCCGTTATTATCATTTGCATTTACTAACGTTTTCAGTTACGAACGTCGTAAATTATTGTTCCATGTTAGAAGTGTCCAAAATCCATAAGTTTGCCAGGTTATATTGTTAACAATGAAGTATTGTTTTTTTTTTTTCCAGGATACCTTACCTAGTGTCATCAATAGAGGATAATGCCTTTCAAATTATTATTTTAATGGAAACAATATTTTGTTTAGTATTTTTCTCTAGTACGTTCAAATAATTATCCTACTCTGAACTAATGTATACGTTAAGTCTGCATCATGCACCGAGTTTATATGTTCATTAATGTAACCTAAAATTACCATGTGCTTTTCTTAACTAAAAAACCTCAGCATAATCATTACGTAAAATTTGGGCAAATGTGTGCTAACCTACAAAAAATTAAATTAAATTGTAACCAATTATCATATTTATTATTGTAATGCAAAAGTGCCCTAAAAATCCACTTGCATTTCTGTAGCACATGTGACTTTCTAGAAGTATGCATGTGAGTGTTTTACACAAATATTGCACTTCTGTGAGTAATGGCATACGCCTACCGATGGTTATCAAAATAATGACAACACCTATGTTCTGAAATAGNATTGCACTTCTGTGAGTAATGGCATACGCCTACCGATGGTTATCAAAATAATGACAACACCTATGTTCTGAAATAGAGCACCTTCCTGAGTTGGTAACACTGGCAATTCGTGCGCCGCGACTGTCGTATGAAATTGCATTGTAGGACGATAATCTGGAGTACGCTAGGCGGTGTAGTCTATTCGCGGTTTCTTCACACTTTCTGAATCAAACCTCTGAAAAATCACTCAATGTATGACGTGTATCACAAGCATTTTGTACTTGCAATATATCATAAAAATAATTTATTTTTAATTAAATTGAAATTTTGTTAATATTTTACCTATGAATTTAAATTTTTCATTAAATATTGCTATGAATAAAAACAGTGATAAAATTGGTNATTGCACTTCTGTGAGTAATGGCATACGCCTACCGATGGTTATCAAAATAATGACAACACCTATGTTCTGAAATACAGCACCTTCCTGAGTTGGTAACACTGGCAATTCGTGCGCCGCGACTGTCGTATGAAATTGCAGTGTAGGACGATAATCTGGAGTACGCTAGGCGGTGTAGTCTATTCGCGGTTTCTTCACACTTTTTGAATCAAACCTCTGAAAAATCACTCAATGTATGACGTGTATCACAAGCATTTTGTACTTGCAATATATCATAAAAATAATTTATTTTTAATTAAATTGAACTTTTGTTAATATTTTACCTATGAATTTAAATTTTTCATTAAATATTGCTATGAATAAAAACAGTGATAAAATTGGTGCGTTGGCAATGCCTAGTAAGAAATAGTTATCATGCAAAATATTATTAAATTAGTGCGCACGAATGCGGTGCGTCGTCCCATTGGTGTAATTTTCTAGACTAGGTTAAACTTTGTTTGTGTGAGGCAGAAGAGTATCCTGGAAGTTGAACTTTAGCAGAGCTTCATAAAAGTTTGAAGTAACCAGAATGGACTATAGTATGTATTGAGTGAGTGAAGAGATTTGGGCGGCTCTTAACATCTGGGTCTTGAGAGCCGGTGAGGTCGAAGTGACGTGAGTATGGAGTAGGGCCGGAATGCAAGGGCGGGGAAGGCCCACCGATTAGCGGCATCGTCCGGCACGATTCCCACATGCGAAAATCCTAAGCGACCCTACCGGTAATCGAGCCCGGTTCGCCTAGGTGGGAGGCGAGTGGTCTGACCACTACACCACCATGGCTCCACCATGTTCTTTCAGGTGTTTCCATTGTTTTGATAACCGTCTGTAAATGCTAACAGAACTAAAAATATATTGTTAATTAACCTGAAACAAATTTAAAGAAAGACGCCGTGAAAGAAGCCTTACCTAAAAACTTTCCAGCTGGGTAAAATAAATTGTGCGTCGGCAATTGTGCGGGCCTGGCATTTTTTTGTAGTTATTAAACTGCATTCTCAGATTAGTAATGTCACAAATTGACATAGAATATATTTTTAGGATTGAGAATAACCCAGTGGCGTGTGGTGAACTGTTGGAAGGTAAGCTGGCGTTAACTCTGTGCTGTGCCCTGTTGCTTGCTAGTTTACACTTCCACCACTTTTCGAGGGGAGTGGATTGGAGAGATTTGGGCGGGGTGAAGCGAGGTGAGCATGGAGAAGCGCCGGAATGCAAGGGCGAGGGAAACGGGAGCTCCCCAAAAAAACCCGCCGACCACATGCGAGTATCCGGGAGTGACCCGCCGGGAATTGAGCCCGGTTCGCCTAGGTGGGATGCGAGTAGTCTGACCACTACACCACCGCTGCCCCTAGAAACTGTCGAGTGCCAACACTCGGCACTAAACTGCTTCTTTTGATTCTAGCTAGAACTGTTTAAGCCACGTGGCGTCGACTAAGGTTAGCTAACTGTTTACATGAATACGTGTTGTGAAATGTTCTTATATTCCTCTGACGAAGTTTATATACAACAAGGATACGTTCAGGTGTGCGCTCCGTTCCCGCCAAATTATTGCGTGACTGCCTCGCTACCAATTTATCATGGGTTCCACTTTACCTCAGAACTTTCACTTGAGTAAATCGTTATCTTGACTGGCTCAGTGTTTTCGAAGAAAATAAAATTTTTATTCTAACAGATTTACGCGCAACAATAACAGTGCCGCAAGATTACCGAGTGAACAGTTTACATGCGCTCAGTAAAGTTGGTAACGATGGAGGGAATGTAGTTCCATTTCTTAACGTTGAATTAAAAGTGTTGGTTAACATTAGTGAAAAATGGAATGATTTATTTTGCTGTTTTTTTTATGCATCTAAGTGTAATAATTAGCAGATCTGTAAAATATTTACTTTTCTAACAAAATCACAGTTTCACTTTTCAGACGCANAAAAAATTGAATGATTTATTTTGCTGTTTTTTTATGCATCTAAATGTAATAATTAGCAGATCTGTAAAATATTTACTTTTCTAACAAAATCACAGTTTCACTTTTCCGACGCATGGATAAAGTGATCGGGTTCATGGCAATGTTAATTTAACATAAAGCGGAGTTCATACACGTAGATAAAAAGTTCATACACNGAAAAATGTAATGATTTCTTTTGCTGTTTTTTTTATGCATCTAAGTGTAATAATTAGCAGATCTGTAAAATATTTACTTTTCTAACAAAATCACAGTTTCACTTTTCAGACGCATGAATAAAGTGATCGGGTTCATGGCAATGTTAATTTAACATAAAGCGGAGTTCATACACGTAGATAAAAAGTTCATACACGTAGATCTTAAGCAGGGTTTTCAAAAGTGCACTAGTATTGTCTGGTAATTTTATTAGAGTTCTCAGTGGCTCAAAGAGCATTATTTCATATATCAAACCTTGTTTCCGCAGCGAGTTATATCAAATTCTATAACGCAGGGCATCGGCAAGGCAATAGTATTTTGTGAAAAATTTTGACTTAAATTCATACTTGTTGACAAATATCACAAAATGGTTAAGTTTCTCATTTCGTAACAACGATTTAAACAACAAATGCCACGTATCAAGTTTCTCACAATTGTTTTAGCAGTTCACGAGGCCGACAAATATATAAGAAGTTTCTTAGGAACTCGAAATTATACACTTTTGTGTAATAAGCAGTTTTAAAAATGACGATATTTAGCAAGTTACTACGTGCAGCATAATTCACTATTTAAGTAAGATAATTGTGTTTCTCAAACCATATAATTGGATTCCATTTAAATTCACATATACCGTAAAATTTGTGACCATGAAATTTTTAGCAAATTGATTACGTTGTGGGAGTTTTAGTATTATATAAAAAGGTCTTGCCCTTTAAAAATATTTTCGACAAATGATTACAACCACCCGAAAAGTTTGACTTTTATGGAGTGTAATATTTTTTAAATAAATATTTCCGTAATAATTGTTGCCTAAATAATTAAGGGTCTAAGAAAAGGGTTCGTGTTTGTCAGCTAATTATGACCAGAGTACGGTTGACGGAATGTTTTACAACATTGAAATAACTAGTCTTCAAAACAAGCCATTTTATAGCGGAATTCTTTTAAGTTCACTTAGAATTTGAGTTGTTAAGGAGTGGCGGTTAAATATGGTTAATTAAAACCTGGATATCTGATTCAAATCAATGAAAATTAGTTAAGTAATTCTTACAGATAATAAAAGAGATATTTTATAGTTACATCACTTTTCACTACACATATTCTCAGAGGTGAAATATGTTACGGACGACATAAAAAAGTGTTTATGTTGGTCAACCGATTATGACTACAAAATCAACTATGTTAACTACGTATAGAAGATTAATTAAATATTACATTTAATCTAAATCGGATTATCGAGAGCCGAGTTGCTAGGGGACACCCGTGTAGACAAGAAAGAGACTCTCGTAAGTCTACTTTACTGCGAGAATTTTGATACGCTGTGCTCATTGCGAGTCATAAAGTATAAAAATTGAAAGAAGAAGTCATCACAAACAAATAAAAATAACAGAACCAAGATATAAAGAACCATGAATCAACGAATATCCTGAGCAGTAATTGAAACTATAAACTAAGAATGAAAAAACCTAACGAACGAAATTGAAAACTGCGATTGTGTACTGCAGCCAGCGTATCGTTGTCTGGACTCTGTTTAGTGATTCAGTTCATTCGACTATGTTCGTCATCGTTTAACCATATATACATACATTTTTAATGTTAAATTTGTCATTCTATTAACAAGGTTATATATTTTTCCTGATTGGTATTCATCGGGGTTGTTCTCCGTCTTTGTCTTGTGTTCAGGACTTTCTATCTTCAAATGGCTGATGATATTTTCGTTGCTTCCTATCTATTTGTCGTTCTGGGTTGTGGACTGTATTTGTTTGCGGTTTACTCTCTATTTCATTCCATTCTTCTCACTTATATTTGGCAATGCACACATTCCGATACCCACAGTTCATAATATACAACTGTTACTAAAGAAATCAACCGTCTTTCCAAATGCTAATAGGTTAAAAAGTGCATATAAAATTTGTCACCTGATAAAAATGCGTATTTAACGTAATTACGTACTTGTGAAGTAAAAAAAACCATAAGAAGCTCTCAGCTAGAACTGAAAACGCACATTATTGTCTCAACAAAAATTATTTTGTTTTAACCAAAATTTTTTTGTCCTGCGGTAAAAACAGTATATTTTCACTCGTAAACTCGTGGATTTCAATCTTTATTGGCGATTCCGTACCAGGTGCTTCTCCACTTATCAAACGATTTAGTTTTAGCACTGGTCGTCTAGTCCAGTACCTCGTAGATGTTATTGCTGTTATCTCACTGTATCTTTCCGCGCAAAATCTCTGGAAGAGAATCTGCAACAACGCAGTTCAATAAAACGCGTAACACATCACTGGCTCAAAACAGAGTGTGCAGAACGTGCAGGACTACCGCATCGTAAGGGTGAGCGGTTAGACTGCTCGCCCCACACCAAGGCGAGCCGGGTTCAGCCCCCGGCTGGCTCACTCCGGATTTTCGCACGTGTGAATCGTGTCAGACGATGCCACTAGTCAACGGGGTTTCTCGGGGATTCCCGTTTCCCCCGCCCTTTCATTCCGGCGCTGTTCCACACTCACATGGCTTCACCCTCGTCGGCTCTCAAGACCTCGCCCAAATCTCTTCACTCGCCACATCATAAACAAAACAATTTCATTTTCTACGACATTATTTTATTCGCAAGACGTAATATGTATATTTACAAAAATATTTTTAGAAATGAGGAATGTTTATAACGTATGGTAATATGGTATTTCTGCCAACTTATTATTTTTATTTTATTTCCACTGCAAATTTATTGTTTATTTACTATTTGCATGACAGTTACATTGGCAGAATTATTTGTTATTAATTTACTCTATGTGCTTGTAATGTTTTGCAAATTTTTGTTTATTTTATTGTTTAAGTCTTTAATTGCAATATTATAATTGAGTATGGCCACAGATTAAAATATTTTCAGAATTGTTGAATTAACTAAATGTTTTAATGCAGCATTTTAAGATAGCAGTGTTAATCAAATTGCTAAATGAAATCTATTTAAATGTAAACATTGATCGATAGTTGGCAGCATAGTGCAATATGTAATATTCAGCAAGGGAATTTTTGGAAGTGCGATAGATGCGAGCCGTGTGTTCTACCACTGCGCCACCTCGCTAGGTAGCTACCAGTAACTTAAGGAAAACAAGGAAACGTGCCTTGAGACGAAGCAGATTAGTAATTTAATTGCAGAAGTTCTGTTGGACTGACTGAAGAAATAATAGTAATGTCCCGCACAGTAATTTAGTAAGACGCTTATGAAGTGATGAGATTTGGACGGCCGCTTTATTATCTAGCTTCAATACATGTCAGATGAGGTTCCAGTCATCTGAAATTTCCCGTAGAGACTTACCGGGAAGTAGACTGAAAGGCTTTCAAAATGCGCTCTGTTATTCGTAAAATAATATTAAGCGGAAGAGGGGGGTTAGCTTAACAAAAGGTCTCTGTTTTCCTAAAACAAACTGTGTAACGGTTCGGAATGAGGGTACTTGTCTAGACTCTCGAGCACTCAGAACTCTCCAGGTACAAAATAACAGGGTGGAAGAAGAAAGCGAGGGAGGAACGCATTGTCAGCTAAACAGGTTTAAAGTCATATGATATGTGTGGTAACAAAGTAGCTTGCTTTCAAGAAGTACTAAGTTTACCTTTGGGATGGCAAATTCAAACTGGACTGTGTTGAAAAATTATCTCTGTTCTTGGAACTTTGAAGTCGGTATAATGGATCCTGAAGCTCATCGGAAATGTATTGAAAAATGGTTATTTATGGTGGATCCTATAGTCAAAACTTATTCAGGACGTTATTTTATGCCGCCGGTGTACGAGTGGCGTAAAAGAGGCATTCCCGGAGAGTCAGTTTGCAGAAAAAGGCTTTCTGAGTTGATGCATGTCCTGTTTGATAGCAATTAAATTGCTATAATGGACTACGAGAACTTCTTGCTTCAGAATAACTACAATCACAGCTAAGTAAAGACTGAAATAATTTGCAGATGGCAGCAGTTCGATGTAATATGATTTTTCTACAGTTCGATGTAATATGATTTTTCTAATTTAGTCTTCAAGAATTCTGCATAACCCTTTCTATAAAGATTTCCCTGTAAAATTTGCCCACACTTCCTTCACAAGTAGAGGTCTAATGCATCTACCTAAATATTTTATAAATCTGAGCACCCCAGGCAAGAAGAGGTATTTGCTGATTAATGGAGTAGAACCAAGTGAGAAATATTATGTTTATTGGACATTGAATAATATTTTCCCTAGTGTGAAAAGACTAACTTACGCTGCCAAATGTCAACTGTGATTATAATTATATTCTGAGTTGAGCGTTTTGAAATTGAGCTGCATGTATTCTTATATCTGAACATTGATTGCTTATGTTTCTGCACCAAACTTTCAAATGCAATAATTAAACGCTCCTCAGTAGTTGAACTGCTTTATTGGTTGGTAGTTTGCTCAGTAGTGTTATATGTTTTATTATAATTATAGTGTTGATTATTACCAATCTCTTGTTAATGTGGTCATTCTACTACAAGTTTTACTATTATTTTCACTACAATATACAGGTTACCTATATGACAACTTGGTTCGTCAACAACTACTCCCAAAATAATCACATGCACCCCAATACACACTGTAATATACACTTCAGTGGCAATCCACGTGGTGCATTAATAAGAATTTCAGCGGAGCCCATTCGTGGGGAATTTTCATCACATACGCAAAACTTATAAGCATTTCAGTAGCGCCGTACGCGGGGCCTAAAATATCCCAATACATTACAATGGCTCCATGAAAGTGGAACAATATACAACATACATCAATAATCACTTAATGTTTAACTTAAGGTGAGCTAGAAATGCTTCATTTCGATTACTTCGCGCTTCAAACAAACAGGTAAACTGAAGAACCAAGAACTAGGATAGCCATCCCAATTTTATTACGATGTTAATACGTTTCGCATGCATGTTGGGGTTAATGGGTAATATAATATCTCAACTGCTTTTCTAATAAATTTTAAAGTGTTTAAAATTACTTTTTGTTGAACGGTAACCGAGTATTATAGCATTTCATTAAGCTCTAACACAATGTTATAAATCACGGACATTAATTTAAAAATGACACAAACAACTATACGAGTTGTGTGTTACCACTGAAGGTCAGGTTTAATTCCCTTTAGAAATTTTATTTAAGGTACAATTTTTTTGCCAGGGTATTGAAGTAAGACATTTATTTCAATTTTCATTTTTTTTCTGAATAAATTTGTTATTGTTGATTGTTTCTAGTAATAGCATGTTCATCAACCTGCATTTATTGTTTACAATTTGCTGAGTGTAGAACAGCTTAGAGTTAAAAACTACGTGGTCAAGATGATGTGGCTTCCAGTCTGAAGAAAAGAAAAATTAAAAATTTCAAGAAAGTACGCTAGTTTTATCTAGTAAATACAATAGTCTAAAACAATGACCATTTTATTTTACAGTCACAAATATCTGACCCACTTCTTTGGAGATATTAGCATAACAAAGTTTGAAGGATACCGAATTAAATACTTTACATTGGATGAGCTACAGCAAGCGGAATCACCACGTACATATAGCTGGTGCTTCGTTCTGTAATTCTCTAAGCCTCCCCTCGTCGATAACCGCGACACGTGTCGCACAACAAACTATCCATGAATCGTTCCTTCCAGCTGAGATGTGTCGCAATTACGTGGCGGCTCGGTCTGCGAGGCAAGTATCGACGAGCTTAACGGCCTGGGCTGGAAACCTGCCACCAACTTGTATTCCGATCTTGCATCGCATTTCACGCGTTCTGGTTCAACTTTGGTGTCATGTGTAATGATATTATGTTATTGCCAGATAAATTATGTTGCATATGTATATGGTAACGGTACATTTTCTTAAAAAAAAAAAATATATATATAAAAAAAATCCACAGCTTACTTTTTAGAACTTAAAATATCTCGATCCCGAGTAAAATATTTATTTTACCATAGTAACACGATTAAAATTAAATATACATGAATATTTCCACGGGTACGTGGTTGAATATACAAAAGACTTTCGGCGAGAAAATTTGTAACCCGACAGAAAATTGTGTTACGTCTTTATTATAGGCTTGAAGTTACTGAAGAAAAAAATATTTTTTAACTTAGATTAGAAATTAAAAAGTTATTTAACTAATAAAATTAATTGTTAACACTCTAGAAAGAAATAAGTACAAAAACACTTAAATCGGAACTGTAAAAATTGCTCCAAGTCCGTGGTCTGTTCAAACTACTCCATTGCTTGTATTCACCATTTTAACAGTGATTTCTACCAATTCCTATTGAATTATTTTGGCCTCGCACTAAAACCTCTGTTCATTGCATTAATTTCCCGGTGGGTAACAGTTCATTAAATTAAGTGTCACTAAGAAGAGTTCCACTGATTGAAATCACCGAGTCAGTGTGTTTGTAGCGTTTTTAGCGATACCAGTACTTACCAGTATCATCCCGGCGTGAGGCGCTGCCTGCAAATGGGTAACCGAACAAGGAAATGAGCCCATATATACGTAGAGTTTTCACTTAGTGACGTCACGTGTTGTCGGCAACACCCTGCGGCACCATAGCCGTCCCTGCAAGCGAGCGTCGAGTCTGTCAGAGGCAATAGGTCCGTTTCTTTCAACCACGTTAAGAGCAGCAGGTATAGTGCCGCCAGATGTAACTACGCTGACAAAATTACATTCTTTCACGCGCAGATCAGTATACAATTTTAGACGTTGCAAAGAACAAATTTTCCGCTTGGAACTGTACACTGAAAAAAAAAAGTTTTGTTGAATTAAACAAAGTTTGTTTGCCACAACCAAATTAATTGATTGTATAGGGACAGTACAATATTTTGTTGTTGAAACCATATTATTTTGTTGTTCTCATTTAGATTCCCCAAACAAAGATTTTGCTGGTGCAACTGAAGATTTATTTGGCTCTACGTACATTAAACAGTTTCGATTAAAAAAAAAAAAATTCTAAGCCCGGCCGAGATTCCAACGGTATCCTTTTCACCCGAGCGCTACGCTTTAGCAAGCTCAACTTAAGTAACTACTGATTAAGTACGAATGTTTTTAAATATATGCAATCAAATACTGGATACCGTGCGCAAATATTTTCGAACGAAGGCACTTAAATTAGTTAATATATAGTTAATTCGACTAAATGTTTTGTTGACAGTCTAATATATTTTGGCAGACACAGAGAGTTTGTTAATTCAGGCGTGTATTTTGTTAGATGATCTTTTGTTGCTTTTCAAGTGGACTGAATATATTTTTAGCCCTTTAGAAACAAATGCTTTGTTGGTTGGAACAATGGTAGGTAGGTAGACGTCGAAAGCGAGATCATTAGAGACGAAGCAATTTGCTCAGAGAAAAGGGATTGGTGGCAGGGCAGGAAGAGGAAGATATCGGCAACGGCCTTTGTTAAGGATCCATCCCATCATTCGCCTGGACTGAACTTAGGATGGTCGGACAGGGAATCGAACCCGGGTCCTCCCCGAATGCGAGCCCAGTGTTTTACCACTGTGCCACCTCACTCGGCTTGGCTGGAGCTAACCTTTCTCTCAGTGCACAATTGTCAGCACAACGCTACCATACGTCGGTACCGATATACATGCGTGTGTTCGATATTATTTGCAGCAGCTTTGAATGAGACTGCGGAAAATAGTTTCAAGAACGAATGATGTTTCCGACATATGAAATATTTAACTTTGTTGAACCCTCTTTTCTGCTGTGTACATAGTGCAGGCCATTAAATGTGTCTCGTGTTCAGCGTCCAATACAAAGACCTCTATGCCTTGAATGTGTTTAAGGAGGAAACAGTACTTTTTTGCAGCTTTCCCCGCTTGTAAAACTTGTTTTGACATTCGTGAAGTGTGGTACTACAGCAGTCGACTACGTTTCTAAACATCATGTACAAAACGCAATATTTGTGAAAGCATACTCTTTTACTCATGCTCTGGAATTCCTTCCTGTAAGGCCTGTTCTCTCTCGCTCGTTCTATCCCTTGGTTTTCTCATATTCCTCCTGGTGTCCCTTATTTTCTTTGATTCCCTCGCTTGCCACCAAAGTGTGTGAAGTTCTACCGTTCGCAACTAGGAGTGTGGGTATCGATGCGGCCATTGTGCGTGTGTGTGCGTGGTTTCAATTGTCGCCTGCAGGAGCGCGCTAGCATCGGGGAGATAGTTTCATGTTAACAGAAGTATATAAAACGCTTGCGATGTATGAAATATTTAGGAAACGACCAAACACGTTATACATGGGGTGATTTTTCTAAGTTTTGATTCAAAAAGTGCGAATAAATGGCGAACATACTATAGCACGTCTCTGAAATGAGAATGACAGGAACTCTGTGATAAGGGAGTGATATTACACGAAGGCGCTATGCAAACAAGGATGCGTAAACAGCCTTCGTGTGTCGCAAGAGCGCAACAGAGACAGGAAAAAAGTTACCGGCTTATTCTGGTGACAAAACATATTCAGAATGAACCGCTGTTGGTGCTAGAGTGAACAACACACATATATAAACGTACACTGACAGAGAAAACGTAACGTAAGTTGTTAAGTAATTATTTTTTATCTGGCCGTTGTTCCGTAAATATAACACTACTAGCGTGCCCTTGAATTGGGAGTTCGAGTGCAGGAAAAGATCAAATGTATCATTGGTCGAGTGAGTCCAAATGCTACTATTAATCGGATGAAGTAAATTTGATTCCTCTCAGGACCACATATTTTTAACAGTAGAGGGTACGTATTAAGACATTTTTTATAGGTGTTCACGGTTAAGTCAGCAGTTTTGAAAGTCATGCCTAGGATCTACTTGTCTCCTCATTTTGTATCCTTTCGCCACCACGTAAACTTTACATAACCATACTTTATTCATGCGCCAGTCAAGTGAAATGTGAAAATGTTAAGAATATAAATGCGTTACTAAAATGCCACTTTGTACTCTATTGTGTATAAATAAAATAATAACAACTTTATATAGGCCTACCACATTCAAACATTACACTCGAAATACAACGCCAAGACTTGGAACAATTTTACTAAATTCGCTGTCAACTTAACAGGAAGCCTATACACCAGTACCAGTTAATATGTTAGCATGTATGTAGTTATTGGCTAGTGGTTTTTTTTTTTCAAATCTTTATTCCAAATTTGTTTACTTTACCCTATAGCAGGTTGGATGTAGAGTATAGGAGTTTGATCCATTTGCGGGACATATAAGTAGTTTATGATTGAAATATAATCGACTTGGCTAAATTTTCGTTCATTCGTAGCCTTTAAAACTGCATATAAAATATGTCGATAGAAGTTTCTGAAAAAACATCACGCAATGAAGATCCCAATCAAAACGAATAATCAGCGAAATTACAAAATAACTTGCATGTCTTATTGTACGTTGATGTAATTTATGCATAGCATTTTATGCACACACATTCATAAATATCTATGCATATGAAGTTCGCAGGCTTTCGCGGCCGTTGTCTGCAAAATCTTGACTTCTGGGTATTAGCCGCGTCACTGTCGTTTTCCTTCGCTTTCGGAAGACATTCCAGCCTCCATCTTCAGGGAGAGGTAGCAGCAGCAATCAGAAGGTAACAGTTGTTGCTCCTGCTACTGCGTCCCGAAGAAGGAGGCTGGAATGTCTTCCGAAACGTCGGGAAGGAAAAGGACAGTGACGCGGCTAATACCCAGCAGCCAAGACTTCATCAATACATATGCTTAACAAATACACGTCGTACTAGTATAAACAGAAAAATATGTATTCTAGTACAACATAACTTATGTGATGCAAAATTTGTGAATTTACTTTTCAGCATGTTCATGTTTTAATGAAAATTATGTTCTCAGTTTAACCCTTACATTTTAAAAATCCCTCTTCAGGACTGAGATGGCTGGCTAAAGTAGGGCAACGATAGGCCACCCCATTCTGTGTCCTGGCTTTGCTGTGGCGACATCTTATTCGGGAATGTTTCCANGAAATTTGTGAATTTACTTTTCAGCATGTTCATGTTTTAATGAAAATTATGTTCTCAGTTTAACCCTTACATTTTAAAAATCCCTCTTCAGGACTGAGATGGCTGGCAAAAGTAGGGCAACGATAGGCCACCCCATTCTGTGTCCTGGCTTTGCTGTGGCGACATCTTATTCGGGAATGTTTCCATTTCAAAGTGTGTTGCCAACTGGACGGAAATTTCCCAACGCGTGTGGAAATTGTGGTGTTTTAGAAACGTATGGAAAATTTATGGCTGTAGCCTACGGTCCGTACTTTAAATGAACAGAAATTCTTGCATGAAGATGAGCTTGCTTGAACTGTTCCCGACATATTTTTTGTGTACATAAAACAGTCTGAAATATGTTTTTATCCCGAGTAAGAAGTACTACTTTTACCTATGAGCGATGAAGGAATTTAAGTTATTAAAATTTTATTCAGTTGATATTTGTATCACGTATATTTATTATAGTTTTTTCTTTTCCAATTACCGGAATTATGTTTGCGGTACCATGTACGTATTAAAAGAAAAGTTTTCTTTTTTGCTCTAAAACTTTAAATTATTAGAAATTATTGTATGTAAATTTCTGTATATGATATTGTGTACCATAGTTTCATATATTACCTATACATATTTATTTAAATGTCAAATTATATTAAAAAATAATATCTACTAATTATATAAATTTAGAAACAACGCCATCTATCATAAATAAAATAGTTATTGCGTGGATGCAGATTTTATTGAATAATTTTAAACATTTCTAACATTTATTCGCGTGAGCGGAAAAATGTTATGGTCGGAACATAAATTTCGAAAGTTAGAAAACGAAAATTTTATAGCAACTTCTTGGTGAACCAGAAATTACTTTTTTCCTTTGAGAATAATGCTTAGCGTAGTGTATAGCGCGAAGAAAGAATTAAGTTGCACGTACAAGTATTTGATAAGTTAAATTGTGTGTCTGCTGAGTGGACTTGGGTGGATGTACTTGTTAAAGAGTCACGCTCGTCCAGAGAGGGAAGCCAAACAAAATTCTCATCGTCTCTCCGGCGTGAAGCAGGTTATCAGTTCTCGCGTAACTCAAAGCACGCTGCATTCAGCAGATAACGCCGTCTTCCCCTCTTTGCATAACCGCGAAACTGTTTTTGATTTAGTAAATAATAAATGTCAATATAATTGTACCTTTACGTGCGCCCACGCCCACAAAGAATAACAATTACATTAATTGTCAGTTTAAAATACAGATACATATATAGTTTTGTGGTGTGTAATGTTAAGACTGTACATTTTTATGTATGTATTACAACACACCAAAAAATTATCGAGAACAAAAAAAAAAAGGGGGGGGNGGGTCCTCCATTAATTTTACTTAATTTCGTTTAAATATCCTTACGTCACTTTGAGTTAGATAACTGTTTCTCAAAATGACTTCTTTTAAATGAAATAGAAGCAGGTGTGAAATTTAATTTACTTTGCAAATAAATGAACTACATCAATAAAAATATACCCTACCCTCACTTCAGTCTGCTGCTGTTAGTGTTTTAGACAGAAAGACTGAAGTTGACTGTAGGCACGCAGAGTGAATGTTTTTCCATCGATTTTTTCGAGAATATTTGATAATATGCAATTTACAAATATCGTTTTAATTGATTTATTTGCAAGCTTAAAACAACACTGCGAGTCGAACTTCGGTTGCGTAGGTAAACTTGATTAATTTTTTTCCCGCACTGAATAACAAGTTGTCGCGACTGGAAACTTGCCAATTGTTCAATACCGGGAAATTAACTGTCACAGTGTTATTCCAGTTTTAGCTCTCCGTGTTACTAATTGCAAGTATGAAAAGTCACAGACAGTCGAGTCGTAAAATGATATAGAACCGGAAACAGCGTCGTTTCTAGCCACTGAGCATGCGGGCGGTATCGTGCAGCGACGCAGACGGTTTTAGTTAAGTGGACCTGTAAACCATTACGTTTAAGCGAATGTGAAAAGGAAGACGAAAACGATAACATCTATTAAATTTTTCGCAGAATAAAAATATTTACGTACCGACTTCCTATCTATGACAAAACATGTATTTGTTTTTCAAATTTTTGAACGATTTTTGCAAAAAAACATCTTGAAAGCATTGTAACTTATAATTACTCGATTATTTGATATTGCGGTGTTGTATTGTCCTGTCATTCTACTTGTGTAAAGAATGTACTTGTATGTTTTGTTGCTCACATATGCTTCAGTTCACACCATACACAAGCTAATACACTGAAGAGCCAAAAAAAACTGGTATAGGCGTGCGTATGCAAATAACAGAGGTATGGAACCAATCAGAGTAACGCGATGCGGTCGGCAGCGCCTATATAAGACAACAAGCGTCTGGAAAAGTTGCTAGATCGGTTACTGCTGCTACAATGGCAGGTTATCAAGATTTAAGTGAGTTTGAACGTGGTGTTATAGTCGGCGCACGNGATAAAATGTGGATTTTCACGTAAAGCCATTTCACGAGTGTACCGTGAATATTGGGAATCCGGTAAAACATCAAATCTTCGACATCGCTGCCGCAGGAAAAATATCGTGAACGAACGGGACAAACGACGACTGACGAGAATTATTAAACGTGACAGACGTGCAACCCTTTCTCAAATTGGCGCAGATTTCAATGCCTCCTGCATACCTTCAGACATTAGTCGAGTCCATGCCACGTCGTCTTGCGGCACTTCTGCGTGCTCACAGGAGCCCTACACGATATTAGGCAGGTTTACCAGTTTTTTTGGATCTTCAGTGCACAATTAAGTGTGCACCTAAGAAAGCAACATATTTATTGAGCAAGTTTTCTTTATCGAAAAATGTTGCATTATGCTNACAATTAAGTGTGCACCTAAGAAAGCAACATATTTATTGAGCAAGTTTTCTTTATCGAAAAATGTTGCATTATGCTTACACAGTACACATGTTCTTAAGCATCCTTGAAATGGTAAAGAAGAACTCACAATCAATTGAATGAATTTTCTGGAGTTGTGAAATTAATAGAATACCTGGGGAACGGTAGCGCTGAAGTAAAATCCAAGTGTTATGAATTTGGTTATTGACGATCTGCCTTTACCAAGAGGAAACAGATCCTATTCCTTACAATTAAATTGTATCTTACTCGCACAGCTACTGTGCGTAATTTTGATACATTTTACGTGATTTACAGACTACGAGTGAAAACGCGATTTCGCATTTGTCACATCCAATCCCTTATCCAAATATATATTTTTTTTGGGCTACAGCGAATATCAATTTCTTTGTCAGCTAATGAAATCTCCCTCGCATTAATGATAACAATAATAAGAGTATTTCGGTTCACCTCGTGCTTTGCCGATGACAGTCTGGCCTCCGGTATTTATATCTTACTGAACCGATAACCTTGGGGTCTATTTATATTAGGCGTGCCACAGAAATGAACATTTCTGTATTGAAACTACCGGATAAGGGGACGGTAAATATGCAGTGTAAGAAAAACAATTTTTATTTGTTTTGCCTTTTTTACTTTCCTTGTAAACTGCGAGGCGGTGTCAGGTATAACATATAACTGATCTTTTAAGGGGAATAGTACTGTATATTCCTGGCTGGCATCGGGGGTGTTATGAAACCGTGCTCCCGTGCACGAAACTCACAGTATATTTAGAAATAGTAACTTTCCCTCAGAGCGACACACACTATTTATTACGTTTGCTTTCCACGAGAGTGCTGATGTGAGGTCCTTTCTCTCTGTTTTTAACATTTCACGGACACTTGCTCATATTGCACCGTAAAAAGTGAACTGAAGAAACGGAGGAAGAAAATGCTTCGTTTCTACTTAAGAAAACGCGGCAGAAGTAGTCATTTGATATTGTTTTCAAGTTCCGAATAAAATGTTTAGTCCTATGCTCAGAGGAGGCAATAAAACTAACACGTATACGTGTCGGGGATGAGTGGTACTGCCATAACCGTACAATGTAAGTAACAAAGAGAATCTTATATCAGATTCCGTATCTCTAAGCCCGAAACGTTTGCGAATTTTCAGATTGTTCTGGTGCTGTGGTAGAAATAATGAGTTATATATATATAATTTTTTTTTTCCAGCAGGGAGGGTTATATTAGGACACTGAACCCCTTCATAGTAGAGATATGTTTGCATTAAAAAATTTCGTTGAACTTGAAAGTGATATCTATTTCTCGAAATTTTAACCGAGTGTCTTTTGTTATGTGGTTAATATACTTGGCTCGATTTACAAAGCTTGAGGGCTGGATTACTTCAGTGCACCGAAGTTACCAAGGATTTTAATGTAATAACTATTCAAACGTTTGCATGAAAATTGAACTGAATTTCACGCACGCAGGGAAAAATATCCCAGTGCACCTAACCAGTATCAAACACACGACCTCCCGGATAAAAGTCACGTTGCAACTTAGCTGCGGACTAGCTTCCAACCTTCTCCGATGGGCGAATCTTTCCTCGGGCAGGTTCCTATCAACCTTATGAGTGCCGTACAATGTGCCTCCCTCCCTCCTCTTCCACTCCCTACCGCTGTGGTATAGTAGTTAGACCACGTTAGATTCCCGACAGGGACGAAATAGGATTTTGGCATGTGGGAAACGTGGCGGACGCTGCTGTTATTCGGTGAGGGTTTCTCAAAGTACTTCAGTTCCCCCTGAATTTTATTTACGTTGTTGCTCCTCCTCCACCTTATTTCGATTTCATCTGCGCTGAAGTTCTTAGCTGTTGCACCAGCCCAAATATATCTCAATTTCACGCTCTTTTTTTAGTCTCCTTTTCGCGTGTTTTCTTCCTAAAAATGTTTCAATTCATACACCGATTTCCACCAAACACACTACACTTCTTGTAATGTTTAAGTAAGTTTGACTTAATTTATTCTTTCCGGCTATACCGAATACTTATTTTCAAAATGGCTGTAATTTTAAATGTTAAGTCACGATGTCATATCCTAGGAGCCAGTTTACCAATTTGAACCAACTTTAATTATCTGACATCTCACCTTTTCATTATTAAATGCAGAAACTCGTGCTTTCATTTGTCCGTCAAATGGAAATAAACGCTACCTGAATAAATAACACTCTTAGGTCATATAACGGGAACACCTCATGCGACTTTCGTCTAGAATGAAACAGTAGTACTGCTGTGGTAACCCACCATATAACGTATATGATTTTAGTTTATCAGGGACATGTTTGGTTGTTTCCTAAGTATGTCACGTATTACAAGCATTTTATACACGTGTTAACATAAAAATACATTATTTTTATTTAAATTAAACTTTTACTTATATACAAATTATAATATTTCATTTACAATTAATATTAATAAAAACAGGGAGATAATAGGTGAGTTGGTAACGCCTAGTAAGAAATAGTTATTATGCAGAATAATATTACATTGAGTACGCGCGAATGCGGTACATTGCCCCTATGGTGTAATTTTATATACTTGGTTCAGTTTTGTTTACATGAGGCGGAGGAATATCCTGGAAGTAGAACTTTAGCAGGGCTTCAGAAAAGTTGGAAGTAACCGTGAACATACTAGACGCCATGTCTCGAATTCATTCAACCGATTGCAGCCAAATTTGGCGTACAAGTAGTGCTATGTCAACCCACACCAAACATACACATTACTTTATCACGCTCTCATTTTTAAAATTGATCCAAATAAATATTTTAGACTAGATAGACATATCAACCGAAAATCGAAATATTACAAATATTTCAACCAAACTTACACAGGCTCTACCCAAAGCGAAGAATCGATCAAAAGCCTTTTAGTATCCAATTTGGAAGATAACGTTACTTGAAAAAATAGGACTCTTGCATCATATCTCGACAACTGTTGACAAGACTTCCGCAAAATTTCACATGCAAATAATCATAAATAAGTCACCCTAAAAATTAACTGTTTTAGTATATAAGATGCAATTTTCTTCAGGAATAGTGGCCATACGAATATTATGGGTTGGTATTTTGTATGTACCAAAACGTTTGATACACTCCTACCAAATTTTGTATGCTTGCAGTACTTACAGCAAGCATAAATACGCTAATTTGTAGCATAGTTTATCTCCAATTTGAAACATGTAGCTACCTGAATATATTAAGATTTTACATCACATCACTGGAAATATTAAATAATTGCCCTACACTTTTATGATTGTAGTAGATTAGACTTATTTCTAGATCGGCGCTCATTTAAGTATTTACGTCAATTTGCCATTTTCACCAAACGATTACTTTTTTTATAAACCAATCAGCTTGCAGACGGTACCTAGAAGAGCATTAAATTAAACTATTCGTAGACTTTTGTTCGATAGCGTCATTTGAAACATAAAGCATTTTGAGGTAATATTTCACAATATCAGCAACAAATTCCAAAAATGTGCATAGCCATAGTACCGTTTCTGACAGATTTAATTAAATAAGTATTTGTGGACAAGCTACTTATTTACAAAATGTTTAGCTGATTGAGTTTAAACACTTTTGAACCTAACTTAGTATGCTGGCAGTACGTATTGCATGCACTATATACACTTATTTTCATATCTTGAGTGTGTCATATTCTCGACCATTTCCCACCACATTTCGCATGCAAGCAATATTATAGAATACAACGTAAAATTACTGTGCTCGCTAATTCACTCAGTAATAACCTCCAACTTCCGCCATTTCGGAAGCTGCGGCGACAGATTATTGGTATAGTCTACAATCGTATCTCGAACTATGGTACTCAACCTACACATATTATCCTAGGAACTAAACCTTTTTGTATCTCATCAAAATTGCTTGCATAAATGTGTAGAGTAAATCAGGTTAATTAATTATATCGGTAACAATTTAGTTCAATAAATTTGGTTCCCTGTCAACCGAATGTCTACGAAGGGGAATAAATTGCATTAACACAGAAGCTTGGCAGCAAAGAAAGTCAATAAGGATTGAATGGCTGGAATTCAAATTTTCACGGAAGCGTAGTAGTGATAAACAAAACACTATAGCGATTCTTAGATACTTAGTAGGCCTCGCGTTGGTATAACTGGTACACACTAACTGAATGCTTCAGTCAGTCGAGTCTAGTCAGTCAGTCAGTCGAGTCGAGTCCAGTCGAGTCGAATCCAGTCGAATCTAGTCGATTCGAGTCGAGTCGAGTCTAGTACAGTTGAGTCCTGTCATGTCTTCTCGAGTCCTGTCAAAGTCCTGTCGAGTACTGTCAAAGTCCTGTCGAGTCGAGTCCAGTCCTATCCTGTAAATTTCTGTCGAGTTCAGTTAAGTCAGTCCGGGCACTTAATTTTATGCTTAGAGATGAATTACATGAATGTTACTCACTGTTACAGAAGTTTTATTTGAAACGACATGAGACGTCAAATTACCATTTTTTTGACAATGAATGACACGTGCAGGAATAATCTTCCAGAATACATTGGAAACGGTTGGAAATTTCAAACAGGAATTTGAAGAATCAAGTGGAACCGTTTCGGAGGTATGATGTGATATCTGAATACTTAAGATTGATCTAGTCGAAGAAAATCCATGGAAATTTTCTGGTAAAAACAATCCAAAATTAGCTAATTGGGCAACTTAGTAACAGAGTGAAGAATTGAATTATTAACAGAATCAAAATGCGCTGGTAGTGTCCTGGTCGGGCACTGAACCCGGTTGGTTTGGGCGGAGGGGGGGGGGGCAGGCGTTAACCACTCAGTCACCACGGCCCTGGTTCTTTTCGTAAATTGAATTTTACAGAGAATTACTTTGCACATTTACAAACTTTTGTAAAACTACAGTTAGGCCTAATCCTTTGTATTACGTATTATTTGTAACGTTGCAAAAGTCGTATTTGTGGTACACCGAGGAAATGTTTGTACTGACCAGTAATCACTTTAAATAGCAAAGTCAAAACTACAAATTATTGCATTCTGCGATATTTCACTTAAAGGAGTGCACTTAAGGCTCCCCGCCAACATGGCGCTTGAACTGCGTTGCAGTGTATTTGAAATACTCGTTTTTTCCACGAAACTATTAAACGCGTGTCTACTGTACTAATTTATGAGACGCCTAAAAGGGCCGTTGAGCGCTTTCAAGACGTCACGCATATTAGAAACGCCATTTCATAGCACTTCAAAAAGGATGAAAACGACTTTTTCAAAGAGCTTTTTTTACAAGCAATTTTTTTGTTGTCCTACAAAATTTTTTATGGCAACAGGGTTTCTAAAGATCTTTTTGTGGAAATAAAAAAAAATACAGTGTACTTTTCTGTTATACTTAAGTGCACACCTGACCATTAAGAAGTGGCATTTGCCTCGAGTTTCTTTGACATTGCATGTCAAAATATTGCTCCTAACGAGCTTTTTTTTTCTCTCCTATGTTTTATTTTCTGGTGGAAAGTCTAGTAGTAAAGTCACAACTACACGAATTACAGGAAGAGTGTAGGTTCAAAATGAATAAAATTGCAGAGAACAGGGGTACAGTAATGGAACGAATACAGCTGAAGATAAGAATGGCGAACAAGAATACTCAAGATATTTTCTATAACAATCTTCAGCCTATGTGGATAACCTTAGATGAACCTGATTACGATGATACGATTAAACCATCAGTTAACTTTTTTGGGGTTATTACAAAGCCTACTTGAGTTCTTCTGTTGTTCAACTTCATGGCAACGACATTAACCAATCCTCACAGTGGAAAATTGAGAACGCATTGTTAGTAAAGTCAAAATCATTAATAACACGCGCTTTCGCTGAACTATAAGACAGGTAGCTTTATCAATCTTGTAGATTATTTCTAATGAAAATGCTATTCTTCAGAGTTAATGATATTTCAAATATCATTAAAACGACTGCAGAAAGTAAAGCCAGGCATTTTGGGGTTGTAAAGTCGGGAGCAGACACTGTGGAGCATATCGACAAACGCCATTAAAATTCGTTTTCAGTAAATCGTCTGCTCTGGTGGGTGCAAATAAGTGTATATAAGAAATTAAAATGAACGTGTATTTTACAGAACATGATAATATTTATTTCCAGAGGGAAATAAATATAAGTGGAAAATATATCCAAGTAGATAACCATGATTCAATTTTTATGAATGTATTCAAACCATTTCAAACAACCAGTCGGAATGAAAACTATAAAAAATATAAGATATCCATTTTTAAACGTATCAAGGATATAAAAATATTGATTAAGAAGGTACAATATACGAGGTATTTTTTCTGGTATTCCTAAAACCCTTTTTTACTGCGATTTTATATAAACCCGTACGGTAATGTCCACTGATACACTACACACACACATTTTATCACCTAGAGAATATAACAAAAATGCATACATTTTACTAATATCTTTATTACCTATTTTCTTTTATTATACAAAATAAAGTTATATTGCTGCAAAATTATGTGTGACATTATTTCACTGGGTAGATAAATTTAGCCTTAATATTAAAAAAAATCTATTAAAATAAATGTTATATGGTAGTATCGTCATTTTAAATTACACACAAGCATATTGTGTATGTATATGAGTATGTGTGTGTCTATATACATATATATGCATTTACATATACATATACGCATAGTGAGTTTAGATGACTATATATACATATGCACATAAGAGAACTGCAAAATGAGGGAACTGGAGTGTTAATTGAGTAACATGAACTGACAAAATCACTTGTTTTGACCCCTGTCGGATTAAAAATGCAACGTTTAAATTTATTACCACTGGAAATTTTTTTTTTTTAATAATGCCCATGAAAATGTTCATTTTACGTGACAACATGAGGCGGAAGGATAAATACGCGTTTAAAGACGGAAATAAGCAGAACTTTCATTGTGTTCTGTTCTCCGTGAACTAGTTGTAATATTGATTCCTCTCTCGCCGAGGTGAACATGAGTAGTAAATTAAGAAGTTTCAACCATAGGAATCAGAGATAAAATAAAGTCTGCGTTTTAGAACAAGAAATAACAGCCGGAAGCGCACGGCACTTGATTCCCGTCTCGAGTGTAGTTGTACGTGACGTTTGAATGTATGCAGGGTTTTTTTTCTTTTCTACTTTTATTCACAAATGTATATGCCGTCTTGTGCATGGCGGGAAATCTTGCGTATGATGTCGCAAACCACGCAACTGATGGTAAATAAAAAATGAGATTTTGTTCTGCCCCAACGGCTTCAATTGATGAGACATAAATATAGCGTAAATTCACCGATAGGAGTATCCCACGTGTCTTAAGCAATATTTAACATTTTAAGCTGGTGTATGTTTTTGCGCGTACCGAAAATTGCTGCCTTAAAGAACATTCAAAAGCTGTAAATTATTTTCTACAGTTGTTTAGCTTATTACATATTATTCGTTGTGATAAATACATAGGTCTAAAAAAAAAATTAAAATAACGGAAATAACTTTTAAAAACCTATGAAATGAAATACAGGAATTTTATATTTATATAATTTTTGTAGATACCTCAATAGTGGACTAAATTAATTCGTTAGCTACTTATGAAAATAATGTTGCCTGTTAAGAGTATCATGAAAAGCAATTTCTTGGAAATGTTTTTATGTGGTTCGCCCGTAATTTAATACTAAGTTTTGATATAAAATTGAAAGTAAAAGTAAAATAAGCCAGAAGTTAACCCCTACCCAGGTGAAACAAAACTGTCGGATTTCAGAGAAGTTGCAGCATGCCAATCCTGTGACTTCTAGAAACACTTAAGGTAAATCCAAAATGCGTTAGAATTAATATTTGAAAACTTGTACGAATTAGGACTAAGTTAAAAATTTCGAATCTACGCAATGGACTGTTATTTTTCAAACGACTTGGTGTTTTCATTAAGTTATCATTGATATGAGGTCACGAAACAATTGAATATCTTGGAAATGTAGGGGAAAATTCTGGCACTTGAACAGCCTAACGAGCTGATACTTAGCAAGAAAGTAATTTACGTTAAATGTTTATTTCAGACAAACGTCAATCTCCGGCTTGGTTGAAGCATTTCCTTCGAAGATTGTTCCTCGGTTCCGAGAGAGCTCAGCTGTATGATAGTTTCCAATCAGGCGTGGATCCCTCGCCAGCTGAGTTTTCACTTTCAGCCCCGTTGATTACCCAACGCTTGGCGAGCGCGAAACCAAGTCCGTTGTTGACGAATTCCAACGCTGTTACATGATAACATCCGGAGGGGATCGACTGTGTTCCAAGCCTCTTTGTTTTCCTGACCCGAGGCCTGATTGCAAGACTGTGTGCCCGCGACTCGTCCATTGCCGTGTTCGCCCCGGGGACGAACGTATCTCGTGTCTGATTTCCGCGACGTCTGCAGGCCAACGAGAGGTCTTTAATTGTATTTTATATTTCTAATTACCAGCCGTTATAGTCCATTCACCGTTACTTCAAACTTCTCTGAAGCCCTGCTAAAGTTCTACTTCCAGGATGTGCTTCCACCCCGTGCAGAATACCCTTAACCAAGTTTAGAAAATTACTCAGTGTTTTAATATTTTGCATAACAACTATTTATTTTTAGGCATTATCAACACGCCTATTTTCTTCCTGTTTTTATTAATATTAATTATAAAGTAAATGTTATCATTCGTAAATAAAATATAAGTAAAAGTACAGGTCATCATAAAAAAAGGCATATTTATGTTTACACGATTATAACACGCATGTAATACACACGACATACTCAGGAAACAACTAAACATGCCATGCATGGTGATTTTTCAAAAATTTTATCGAAAAATTGCGAAGAAACAGCGAATAGACGATACCATACCTGCAACTGCATTTTTTTCAATAAGAGAAATACAATTTGATGGATTATTCAATTCTGGGGGAAAAGTTTAGTTTCATAAGACACTGAGCTTAGTAATTTACATTAATTTAGGTAAATTTAAGCCAACTAGTTTGAATATTAGCTAATCATGACGTGGTAATTCATACTGAAAAAAATAGTATCCGCATGCGTTCCCTTGAACAAACTATTGTAATTAAATATAATGTGTTTGGGAGGTTGAACCATACGTCTATTCCGTTGTTTCGACATTATCAGCATGTGTTCAGTACACGCAAACATTTCGTTATTACGTGATCAACTAATTTTATGGTTAAGTTTCATGTATTACATTGTAGATGTAAATAATTAGTTTATTTAAAATTGAGCAAAAATCTTCGTGGCTGGAAGCATCTGAAGTTAATACCCCAGTGTGTTGTAAGAAAAAAAAATCAAACTATTACATTACCAGCTTTCATTTGGTTGCCTGCACTATAATAAAGTTATTTGAGAAAGTCTGTTCGAAAATACAGAAAATCAGTGGTGCTTTTCAGTATGGCTCGTGAAGCATAATGTTGGTATAAACAATCTCGACGATATTTCTAGTTAAACCAAGAAGAAAATATATAAAACGAAATATACTTGAAGTGGGGTGTTTACGGCCTTACTCTCAAATATATTAGCGCTTCCAAACACTGTACTCGTAGGCCAGTGAATAAAATGTCAACACCCCAAGCCAGCCAGCGCTCAGGGTTCAAATCTCAGATGTCTCGTCGTCTATTTTCAAGTATTTACTGAACTTATTATTGCTCAGTTTAACTGTAGCAAAACAATTTTTTTTTTTTTTTTTTTTTTTTTTTTTTTTACATACTGGCTTATGAATAANGAATTGTTTCACAAACAACTAAAGTGCTTTTGTTTGTGAGAATCAACAACGTGGATGTTTGCCATAACACAACTTTTTTTAGTACAATATTTGGTTACATAAACAAAATATTTATTTGACACTATTTAAAAATAAGATTTGGTTGAGAGGAACAAATATTGTTTGTCTCAAGCATTTATTTCTTTCAGTGAGTACCTACACTATATAACACCTACCTAATAAGCAAGAATGATATTCTACAGTAGAAGCTATTTAGATCTAGTAAATACGGAAGACCACGTGTCGAGTTAAGAGTTACTAAAAATAATGTTTCAAACCAGAGAGCAGTTATTTTCATAAATATAATTCCTTCAACAAGTGTGAGTTTACATGTGGTGTTACTGCCAAGAGGTACAGCAGATATTTGTATTTAAATTATAAAAATTTGATTTACGTCTTTACAACTCCAGAAACTTTCGATCATATACTTATAATAAAATAATTCCAATTGCGTCACTAATGCTACCGCTACCATGTTCTGCATTGGACCAGAACACTTTATAAGCTCATTGGTGATAGCTAAAAGAGTTATGCCACTCACCACTCTAAGCAATTACAGTAAACTTTAAAAGATTTCTGATATAAATAAAAATTACAAATAAAAATGGCATCTAAATGATCCGGAATGATCAGCGCAGACGGGAGATTACCGCGAACTCGAAGCTATTTTCTTTTATCACATTTGTGTGATGTTCTTGTACGCAGGAATACCATTAGTGGACAGGTTACTGTTAAAACACGACAGNTCTTTTATCACATTTGTGTGATGTTCTTGTACGCAGGAATACCATTAGTGGACAGGTTACTGTTAAAACACGACAGAGTCGTGGTCTTATTTGTTAACGGGGTGCTCTTAGCCGCGAGGCCATACCGCACCCCGGCCTCCCAGTAGGCGGGGAAGAGGGATCACGCCCTCTCATCGCAGACATGACCAGCACTTTCTGAATTGACCAAACCCGTTTGCCCCGACCTGTACACAGGCCGCACCAGGCAGAGCCCCAATCTGATATTGCAGATCGCACAGAGCATGTCCTACCACAAGGCCTGAGATTCTAGCACTCAGATTACCAAGCGTGTGGTATAGCCGGAGCACTACCCACGCCCCTGACGTGATCTCGGGCACGCCCCCGGAACAATCCTGTTCAACGTCCGGCTCTTTTAGCAAGAGGGGGAATCTCTCCGAGCCTTCTCCAGCATGCGGAGTCAACCACTGCCAGCACGAGTCCAACCTCGTCTGATCCAAATTCCAGGGAGTACCCCTGGATGGGCCAAGCGGATCATCCCGTGCTCCCTCTTAATTTCCATGGCACGTATGGGTTTTCCTGTGTCCGACTGCGTCGCCTAACCTCCATGCGGGAGTGTGCGGAGTCCCTCAGAACAGGTGGGTACCGCCATGACCGTCCGGTTTTACTCCCTTTGCTGTCTTCACCAGGAGCCGAGCTCACACGAAGCCGCACACCAGGCCGACTCGCAACATCAGACACGCGTCCTTTACCATCCTAGAATTTCTTCACAGGGAAATTCCTGTTTTGGGCCCCAGTGGCCTGAGTGCCAAGAGGTCCAACACCCCACCAAGTGGTCGGGCCTTGGTACTATCTATCGGCCCAAGCCATCACGGCAGATACCCCTGAACAGCCGCTAGAAAACTGTTTCCCATAGGGCACGGGCGGCAGAGCCCAGTCTGTTTAATCAGGGGTGGCACGAGAAGCCCTGGGTTGCCATGGATGTTGAGAGGCTATAAGAGACGCATCACCCATCCTTTCCGGAAACCGGTAAGTAAGTTCGTCTCGGTTACCATAGCCTAGTACTGCCACGCCACCTCAAATGACCAACCTACACTCCCCCCACCGGGGTGACCGTACGATCCTCCCCCCACCATTAGTGGACAGTAAAAAAGGTCAGACAAACAATGAATGTTAGGCTGTTTCTCNACAGTAAAAAAGGTCAGACAAACAATGAATGTTAGGCTGTTTCTCAATTGTTAGTACATACTTGTTAAGTATATACATATTCGTACTTGCCGTTGTGTGTACTTACCCTGACTATTGGGACGGGTTTATTCTGGCTGTACTTACTCGTCGCACAACCTGGCGTAAATAACAGGAACTACTAGAAAGTAAACACGTGTTTAGTCATTCTGCGCTAACAACGTGGTTGTTGCTGTAAATAAACATTTTGTGTTCTATGTTGGCTGTCTTTGTTTCGTTTATGTCGATAATGTTTTTTGGTGTTGTTGCAAACAAAAAATAAACAATAATGCATTTGCCAAGTGTAACAGTTACGTTATTATAAACTTAGTGACGTCACAGGCGGGGCGAAGTATGGACATATATATACTTGAAGGGAATTGGGATACAGCCTTAATGTCAAAAGTCTTCAGCGTACGCGTGTTTTAAGAGTGGAATGGAGAGATTTTAGCGGGGTCTTGAGAGCCAATGAGGGCGAAGTTAGGTGAGTATGAAGAGGCGGGGGAAACGGGAGATCCTCGAGAAAACCCGCCGACCACCGGCATCGTTCGGCACGATTCTCACATACGAAAGTCCGGGAGCGACCCCGCCGGGAATTGAACCCGGTTCGTCTAGATGGAGGATGAGTAATCTGACCACTACACCACCAAGGCCCCCGCGTACTTTAAGAAAAATGTCACATATTTATAGATGAGAGTAGCCAGAAATCTCAAAATGCGAGCTTCATCGCCTTACGGATCACAAGGGATGAGGTCACGACAAATCACGAAAAACACATCACATATCTAATATATATTGATGTATAAAATAAGTCTTATAACAATAAATAATTAAATTATGCCAATAGCGAAGAGACTGTTTATAAACGAGACACGTTACTGCAAACACAAAATATCCACTGAAAGGAAATATAAGGATATTTTACTGAGGTTATAAAAATTTTCAAAAGTACATTCTGTTCATGTATAATCAATACAATTTAGAAAAAAATAGATGTCTGATCTGTGCTGTAATTTCCTTCAACCAAACAACATATGGGTTTAACACGGTTACGTAACTTAACACGTAGAGTAAATGAGTGTAATATATATATATATATATAAAGAGAGAGAGGGAGAGATAAACTGTGTGTGTGAGAGAGCCCATTCACTGTTCCCAAAATAAGTTCATGCAGGGCGGAATGACTAGCTTATGTCAAAAGGGGGTTATATAGTGCGCTATTTAAGTAATATTGTTCATTTCATTTTATACACAATTCCTACCAACAACATGCCGAAAGACATGCAGAAAATAAGACAGAGCAGATGGCCAGCAAAACATAACGCACTAAACTTTCAATTTATTTACGGCCCGCAAGCAGCTTCAATGCCATGTGTTGCACGCAGTGTTATCAACTTTGGCGGAATGTTCATTAAAACTCTCCTTCCATACTTCCCTAAATGTTAGCTAGCTGAGCGAATTGGCTTTAAAGGGTCAAAAAGCATTATTGGTTAATTCAACTATCAATAATTAACTTACAATTTTATGCTGATCTCCGAGAGATGTTTAAAAATAAAACGGGCTGGGCCAGAATCTGCCTGCTAATACTTTCCAGCTAGCCCCGCCTAGTATTTCCCGTAACATTTTATGACACGTAAAATAAATGATGTGTCGATCATAACTCGGCTAATCCAAACTTAGGAGTGGCATATTTCCGCCAGAAGAAAAACATTTGAAAAATACACCTTATTATGTTCTGCTGCAATGCATTGAACAAGACGTTTAGGAACCACGTACTCATTATGGCAGTGTTCTCTAACTATTCTACGGTCCCACGTATGAGTTTCGCAGCTAATCCCTTATAAGTTGTACACTGGAGTCAGCCACTCAAGAGGAAAAAGGCTGTTCTCAATTTAGTCAAAACATTTTTAGTTGTGAAAAAGATATATATCCTATTATAAACTGCGAAAATCTGGAACTCTCATCGCGTTTTGGCTCAATTTAGTCGTAACAAAATATGTTACCCATATTATGGTGTATTTTTTTCTTGGAACATCCTAATGTGTGGGCCATCTCCTTTAAATCCAATCATTTACCAGTCCTTTCATCTTCGTTTTGACAATATTTGTTAGATAAAAATACGATTTACTCTAGGGTAATCTAAAGTTGTGCTGGAATGTGCTAGTATGTGGATCATCTCCTTTATATTTAATCACTTAGGCACCGTATTGACCATACATGTTTGTCAAAAAACTGAAATCCAGTTTTACTTTGGCTTCCCCTCAAGTAAACCTGTATTTATATTTTTTTTTATAGAAAGAAGGGTGAGCTAAGTACGACACTGGCATGTATATCAAATACTCCAATAGCCACTACGTGCAAGGCAAGAAGATGGAGTGTTTTCTTCGTTGTATAAGAATATCGGTCGCCGTAATTGCTAAGGCATCAAGGACACGCGACCTATCATAGAGTTTTCCCTGGTTTATGGACAACTTTCCTCACCGTTCAAAATGTACTGTTGATGTGCTCGAATTCCTCTCTTATCACGCCAACGTATACGGGGTTCAAATGCGAACCGCTACTCGTCTAGTGGCGGGCAACAGAACTGGGGCATTTGCATGTGATCAAGCAAAACCATAAAAATAATGGAACAAGATTCTGACGGTTAAACGAACTATTTATATGGACATACGCCATTGCAATGTCGTTGATTCAGATAATCACCCACTCCCATTTAACGAGTCATTAGGTCACACGATTTTGACGACTTGGTTAATGTTGAAAATTTTCTAAAGCGTTAAAAATTGAGAAATACTTTTAATAACGCTTAAAGAAAATTGCTTAAACAATCTTTTTGAACGTATGCCTTCATTCTAAACAAACAAACAACTCAGATACAAACAACTCGCATACGTGTTAGACGCTACCGCGGTGACCGCAGACTGGTAGCCTGCATTGTGGAGCGCAATAGCGGGAAAACGTCGAGTGTGATGGTGTGTGGTGCCATTGGATACATTAGATACAATATGCGATCTAGACTCATACGCATTGAGTGCAATCTGAACAATAACCGCTACATCAGGGAGGTTTTAGAGCCCGTGGTAATGCCCCTCCTTCAGGCAACTCCACATGTCATATTTCAGCACGACAACGCCCTGCCACATGTGGCGAGGAATGTGCAAGCATTCTTCAATGAACGATGGGTACCACTGTTTCTCTGGCCTGCACGTTTGCCTGGCATGTCGCACATCGAACATATCTGGGATATGGTTGGTCGGCGACTTGTTCGTCACGATCATCCAGCAGCCACGGTTGATGCTTTGTGGACTCGCATTCAAACCGCGTGGAGGAATATTTCCCAGGAACATATCCAGATCCTCATTTGCCACGACGTTTAGCGGCTCTGATTGCATCACGTGGGGGCTTCACGCCATACTGAATTCTCAAGGACAGGGATCACGTACAGTTATGTAATCCTATTCAATTGTGTATTGGCATGTACCTAATATGTGATATAATGTTCATTTCAATCACATGTATCCTTCTTGGTGTTGCATTTTTCACAAACTTTAGTGTACGAGTATTATCAGACTGAGTGCGCACGAATGCGATGCGTTGTCCGTTTGGTGTAATTTACTATATTCGGTTAAGCTTTGTTTGCATGAAGCGGAGGAATATCATACAAGTAGAACTTAAGCAAGACTTCAGAAAAGTTGACCGTAACCGTGAATGATTTATAGTGTAGAATACGCCATTACAGCAGCAGTCGGAAGCGACCAAGTTGGGGGAGCGACCACTTTCACCGCAATGCCGCCGGCGACTACTCGGGCAGGGAAGGCGGCATTTGGAGAATCGAACATCGCCGCGCTAATCCTTTTAAGTAATGGCCGCCGTGGGCCGAGGAGCATACGCGTGGGAAGGAACCATCATCGAGGTGACCGCGGAGTCTTACCTTCTGTGGGGCGAATTCCAACCCCCGACAACCTGCAGGCANGCCTCCATAATGTGACACGAGTTAGAAGCAGCCGTGAATCACTCCGGGGCTGAGCTGCTCGTCCAACGAACCCTCGCGAGCATGAGCGGCACATCTGACGTAGTCGGGGCTCCGAGTGCCTTACTTAATCCCATACATACATTTATAAGCGGTACACTATAAAAAAGTGAGCACTTATGAAATCAACATTTGAAAAAAAAAAATATCACTGTTCTTAACTGCATGTACGTATTTTAACGCGAGAAATTACCACAATACTCACTGTTAAGTTGGCGGCAAACTACGAGAAATAGTTCCATGTTTTAAAGTCTTACTAATTGTAAAGTTAAAACAATTTAAATTTCTGTTTGTTGTACACAGAAATAATAATTTTAAAAAACTTGGCGTGATTATAATACATTTATATTTCTCTAGCACTTTTACATCATCACTTGCCTGACACAACGTTCAAGTTACATGTTACTTTTTTGTTTGGTTAGTGCTTCCGTGTCAATAAAACCGCATTTAACGACCAACGTGATTTTAAATGGCAGTTTCTTATCCCTAAAATAAAGTATTCATCAACGTCATAAATGTAACATGTTTTATATATGTTCTGAGTGAAGTGGCAGTGCTTGTTACTGCTGTATACTATATTTCAACGTAGTTTCTTCTCCCGGAAATTCTTCAAAATTCACATAATATGCCGACCTGGAAAATGTAGCCTATTGTTAACATGCAACTGTTGGTGTAAATTTTCAATCCTAGAATGAACTTGAAAAAACTTCAGATGGATTTGTATTGTGATTAGCTATATGTGTTGCAATTCTGAAATCTTTAATAATGTTACAATATTCGCTAAGCCAGGTTCGTTAAGGGTTGGAGGTCTTAATTAAATAAAAGAGTTAATTATAATTTCCTAATTTTATTTACGATAACTACAAACGAAATTCTCTCTGCTCAACATCTCACAATAAATTGTTAACACATGCTGTTTATAATTACTGTCTTCAATCAATACAATTTACAATCACCCCAAAGAAAGTAACATAATTAAATAATTAAAAATCAATCCCACTAGACAGTGTATCAAAACCTATTCAATTATTTTACAAATTATATGTCCATATTTGACAGTTCCAAGATTTACAATAAAGTCCGTATCACATGTCATTCAGTCCCACCACAGTTTAGTCCAGGTCCCACCAGTCCGCAATGTTCTAGAGTTCTCCGAACGCCCTCGTGCACTTCACTCGTCAGGTTTCACGCTCTCTCGGCCACGCACACCCCAATCGCCTTGTCCGCCGTCGCCTCGCGATCTCCCGTCGTCTTCCGTCCGCTGCCGCACTTGACTTCGCCACCGCACTCAGCCAGATGGCCATCGCCAAAGACTGCCGACAGACCAACTGTGGCTTGTATTTATAGGGTCGTAGGTCATCACCTAGAAATTTCTCTAAATCCCGCATTGCGCCAAAGTCCTAGTTCCCAGAATTTTCTTGTGCATCTTCCTCACCTGCAGGCTTATCCTGTCAAGAGGTTGNCCCCCCCCCCCTCAGAGTCCGACCATGCATAACGGGAGCTCGCGGCAGGTGCGAGCTACATTGCGTAACAATAATAAATATGCGTGCGTATGTGTGTGTTATTTATTATTTACGCGATTACCCAGAAGCCGGTGTACGAAATAATACCTCAGCGCGTATGTCACTTGTTTTGAAACAATAACGCCATTAAAATGTTTTATAGAGCACGTGAAATTTTCATAAGGATTAGGAATACGATAAAAGAGTGTTATAATGTGTCTGTCCGAACGTTTTAATTTATTTTAGCTGAAATATTAACCATTAAGTACTAGCTGCCTCGACTAACCTTCAAGTTAGGTGATTTGGGAGAAAAATCAGATTCTGCATTAAATGTGTGGGTGCAGTTTGATGAGATACTTTGCCATCAGTTAGGTATCGTGTTGTTCGTTTTCTGGTGAAGTTACGTCCGTAACTGTGCAGGCATTTAAATTGTACAAGCTATATGCGATTATTTTTGTAAGCAACAGGCCTAAGCATAAGTTAGTGCTATTTGCTTTAAAAATATATGTGGCTGGACGGATTTTCAGTAATCTTGCAACGAGTGATAAATATTACCGTAGAAGTATGATGTAAAATTTTGGATCAATTCGGTTCAACCATTCATATTTCATGACAGTATGTTCGTAGGCCGTAATGTAATAGCAACGCCCGCTCGAACACCCGTCATTTGCTTGTGCTTAGTTTTGTATTAAAATATAGATTTGTAAAGTATTTATGCAATAAACCGTATGTTATTTTAGTATGGATTCCGATACGTCTGCAAATATGTTGACAATCTCAATTCATACCGAGTAAACGTGATTTCGTAATATTTTTTCAAGTGGAAAAGAAAATTACGAACGTATTTTATTTTAAAGCAATTAATCTGGCAAATATTTTTCCAAAACGCTACTCGTAAATTGTTAAAGTCATTCAGGGACAGTTTAAGACACGTCTTCTGTATAGAGAAATTTATGCAGTAATCATTCTCTATAAGCGTGCCTTTCTTATGAGTTATGAAGTGTTTAACGGGCGAGCATTTCAGCTATTCACACGTTCGAAATGGCTTCATGGTGTTTTTATAATGGGATAAAAATGCATTTTTAACTGTTCTGCTATTCTGTTGACAACTTAAAATACACACACACACACACACACATACACACACACACACACACACACACACATATATATATATATATATATATGATCACGGAAGACATTTAATTTACATCTAAACAGAAAAATAATTGTTAACAAATCAATATTCAAAAACCAATGTTATTTACAGTTATCAACTTGTACATTTTTATAGTGTTGGTTGCAATATTTGTTACTTCTTGTTATTTATTTAATGAGTGTGCAGAGGACACGAGCAGTGGAGTGGAGTTGATAGATGTGGGCGGCTCTTAGCATCGAGGATATGAGAGCCGATGAGGGTGAAGTTAGGTGAGTATGGAGCAGCACCGGAATGCA
>NQII01001281.1:390604-402073 GCA_002778355.1 Clitarchus hookeri
AGAACGCACTACGAGTAATCTCTTATACAGGTATCAGAAACGAAAGAAATTGGCACAACGAGAAATAATAAAGAGAGAATATTAGTAAAAAATAAAAAAACCAGCAAATGAATTATTATTGGTTAAACAAGATAATCGCACCAAATCTCTGGCACGTGTGTCGACCACATCTCGCCGACAACATACGGAACGAAGGTTTGTAAACAAATGGCCGCTCTACTTTCACCTTGAGCGTGATCTTGTGAGTATGCAAGAAACATTGAAATCAAAGTACGTTAGCATCACGTCATTAATAATTAGCATAATAAGATACAAGTCTTTTCGAAACCCATTTGTAAGCGATAAATTAACAATTACGTTAAAACTTTAGAACTATTCCCTCTCTTTGTGCTGGCAACCTAACGGCATAACTGTATCCGCGCTCGCCGCTGTTTGTAATGTTATATGCATGTAGCTAACGGCTAGGGTGTTTTTTCAAAGGTTGATTTTCAAAAGTTTCTTCCCGTCGTGAACCGACTATAGATGGAAGGCGAGTAGTCTGACCACTACACCACCGCGGCCCCTGACACATAAGCGTCTTATGTCAACAACAGTTGGAATGTAACATGGCAATGTTTATTTTGATATGCGGAAAGCTACACAACCAATGGGCTGGAAGTAGAAACTTAAGATCTTCCAAAAGTTCACTTTACCGTGAACAACCTTTATACGTTCTAAGAAGCCGTTTTAACGCTTATTTGATATTTCATCGCTCTCTAATGGCATTTTTCATCCACGTAATTTTTTTTGCCTCTTTTCAGAAAACATTCGGGGTGTGGGTGTGTATGGGACACTGCCGTGGGTTTTACGTGAATACATCTGCGTAAGCGGTAATATTTTCCCTGGAATATGGGAATGAAATGAAAGTAACGAAATTGATATTTGGCTTTTGTGTCTCAGCTCGACAGATCTAAACGATATCTTTCGTTTGGCACCGCGTTGGCACATTGGAGTCGTGAGATATACTGCCCGGCAAATGTTCCGCCTACGCTAAAAATTGCCGTTAGTCGCCGCGGGCCCCCACCCGTGCCTCGCACATGCGCTGTGCCAACTAAAGGTCATGTTCGAATCTTAGTCTTATACTCGATGGTAAAAGACTACATTTATTTCAATCGTTATAGTGTCGGGATGGATCACCCTTCAAACGTCACATCACCGTTTCCGTCCTGGTACCCCTTTTTTCGGTCTGATTTGAAAAAGGTATTAACACTAACAGCAAATGACTATCCCATGGACGGCCATGGGATAAGCTTTTCAGAAATGCAGGATATCCGTAGGGTATCCTGTAATATCCCTGGGACATACTACGTCAGTGTGGTTAGCCAGGTTCTTTAAGGGATAGAAGACGTTATTAAATACAATATTTAATAATAATTTCCTAATTTATTTACAATCACTACAAAAATACTTTGGACTTAATATCTCACGATAAATTGCTATCGCTTGCTATTGACAAATAATATTTACATAATTGTGCTCACCTCACATAAATTAATGCAATCTAGTAACTAATATCAGTCCCAATAAACAGAGTATCATTACCTATTGAAATATTTTATCAATTGTATGCCCATATTTGACAACTCAAATATGTACAATAATATCGTCCATATCACACTTCCATTCAGCCCCACCTTAATTCTCTCCAGACTCCACTAGTCCGGAATGTTCTAGACCGCATCAAGCACTCCAATGCACAGTAGTCCTGTACTCGTCGAGTACCACTTCCTCTCGTCCATCCACACCACATACATACACACTCGCCTACCGCCGTCTCGCACCTACCCTGTCTCATACACCACACTCCACTGATGTCCCTCTCTGCACCAGACTTTACCCGATTACCACACCTCAGCTAGATGGCTACCTCAAAACTGCCGACCCTCCAGCTATTATAGTATTTATAATGTAATCGCCCATAGCCCAGAAAATGTTTTGCAAGTCTGGTTGCGCCGAGGAAGGAAATTACCAGAAATTTCATTCAATAGTTTTCCCGCCGCAAAACTTCTCCAGAAGAGAGAATTTGGGGGGGGGGGAGGTGACGCCAGTCCAGGTAGCTGGCAATCATCTCGTCCGCCAGGTTAAGTTATTGGACTGCATTACAATGTATTTCAGACGAACTGAACTTTGACTAGACTTGACTGAGTTCAAACTAAACTTTTGAACCTGAACTGAAAGTAAAGCAATAACGAAAAGCTGAGTCAAAAATACAGGACGCTATGTTTTGCTGGTAACGTATATTTTTTTAAAACCTTTGATTAGTATACTACGATCCAGTGACCTTTGTGAAAGTACTGGATCAACTCATTCCACTGCTCCAATTACAGTCCGGCCTGAAAATGTTTAAGGTTAATTTTCAATATTAACTCTTCATCTGTGTATTCCGAGTTTAATCTGGGCTGAAATTTTAGTCTTGAACAGTGTGACTTTTCGCCAAACAGGAAGCGTAGACACACGTAGGTACTAGCTGCAGCAGTACTCTCCTAAAAATTGTGGAAAAAACACGTAAGAAAGTCGCGCTTAGTACGGCCGTTCGATTCGAACGTGAGTTGCATATTCTAACTTCATAACCCAGCACGCTTCGTTTTACCAGGTTAAACGTTTGAATAAAAGCAATAAATAAAATACAACTTTAAATTTAACGCGCTTACAGCACACGTAGCAGATCAGCACGTTTTCATTTTCTATGAAATACTGTATTTGTAAAACTGCGTTTCATACGTTATTTACTTTATATTCTGTATATTACCATCCTAATCGGTCTAAACATTTATTTCCATCACTATGGCAGGTTGACCCATGCCCCTCTCTTCTGGAAACACAATTTATTTCACACCGACCATGTCTCTTCCTCTTTCATGCGTGACGTGATGGATGATCTTTTCCCAGGTCGTGTTCGAAAAGGCAGATTTTTTTTTTGTTTGTGTAAAACGGTTACGGTATCTCCGTTTGTGTATAATAATGACGTATTTGGTAATTTTACTTTTCGTGTTCTTTCCCCTTCCAAAATATGAAAATTTATTACTAAATACAAATTTGTTTTACTAGTTGAAATAATGTTAAAAACACAAAAAATTACAAAGCTTCAAATTTTCAATTGTTTAAATTACCACATTTCTTTCTAGTCTCAAGTATCATACTTTTGGTTGAAGATTTGATTATATCCTATTAACTTTTTATAGTTACCCTGCGTACTTTATGCATTTGTATTTAACTACGGTAAAAGTACATGTATCACAAGTACAAGCGAAAACCCAATATTAAAATTTGACACATGCAGTAAATCTAGCGAAAAATTTACGTTTTAAATTACTTTCCTAGATAATGTATATGAAGCAGTTTCCTTGTGAAAAGCATGCGTGCACGCCTGTACACGTGTGTGTGTGTACATACACTCATGCTCAGTTGAATTGGAGATTGCCTAGTAGCGTGTAGCGCCTGCTTTCGCCCTGACGGTAGTGATGCGCGCGGTGTGGCATGAACTCCACACCACAAGACACCGGAAACGGTCAGGAGGCATAGGTACATGTACTCTGCACAGCCTCTCACAATGTACGGAGATCGGTCGGAGCAGGATACAAGGCGCGCACATCCCTACGACATCATCCAAGCAAGCAGCTTCAAGTCCGTGGAGTGTTCTTCGAACCGTTCGGGAGTGGTGGGCCGGTGCATTGTCTTGCTGTAGGTACAGGTATCCTCCACGGTGCTGTAGGCACAGTAATAGGTGCGAATGATCTGCCAGCAGGTCCCTGTATCGTTCGCCGGTGAGAGACGATGACATGTGTACCAGTGGACCCATTTCATACTGTGTAAACAGTCCACGTACGAAGATACCACCACTATCACCACCGGCATGAACTTTGTCCTGCTGGCGAGATGGATCCGTCGCTCCATGTGCTATCAGCGGCGTGTACCAATGAGTACGTTGACTTATCCGTCTAAGCGACCTTTTTCCATACACAGAGGGTACGATGACGGTGATCCTGCACCCACATTTATCGTTGAGCCTCGTGAGGTGCGGTGAGTAGAGGTGCCCTTGTGGGGCAGCGGATTCTGTACCTCATAGCGAGGAGATGGTTCTGGACGGCATGGGTGCTCACAGGTCTTCGTGGTCCAGCAGTGAATTTACGAGTGATCTCCTGCAATGTGGTCTGTCTATCCGTTGTTACCAACCGAGTTAGTCGACATAGACCTCCGCCATCAATACGTCGTACGCCACGGCAGTTGTTCCTGGCGGCGGTGGTTCTACCCGAAGACGTCAACGCACAGTATACTGTTGATACGGTGGCTCGTGGAAATGCCAGTGCCTGCACGACGTTGGAGACTGATTGCCTCATACGACTGGCCCCAACCATCTGGCCACGATCAAATGCGCCGAGATCTTGTTTCTCCCCCACTCTGTGCTCAGCTGTTACTCAGGCGGTCTGCATAAGGTCTGACGATATCCCCGTCTTACAATGAAGAGCCAAAAAAACTGGTACATCTGCCTAATATCGTCTAGGGCCCCCGCGAGCACGCAGAAGTGCCACAAGACGATGTGGCGTGGACTCGACTAATGTCTGAAGGTATGCAGGAGGCATTGAAATCTGCGCCAATTTGAGAAAGGGTTGCACGTCTGTCACGTTTAATGATTCTCGTCAGTCGTAATTTGTCCCGTTCGTTCACGATCTTTTTCCGGCCGCAGCGATGTCGAAGATTTGATGTTTTACCGGATTCCCAATATTCACGGTACACTCGTGAAATGGTCGTACGCGAAAACCCAAATTTTATCGCTACCTCGGAGATACTATGTCCCATCTCTCGTGCGCCGACTATAACACCACGTTCAAATTCACTTAAATATTGATAATCTGCCATTGTAGCAGCAGTAATCGATCTAGCAACTTTGCCAGACGCTTGTTGTCTTATATAGGCGCTGCCGATCGCATCGCGTTACTCTGATTGGTTCAATACTTCTGTTATTTGCATACGCACGCCTATACCAGTTTTTTTGGCTCTCCAGTGTACATGGCTGGGCACCATTCCGTTCGATAGGGTGACCACAGCGCTATTTTGCCAACACGGCTGGTATGTATAATTCAACTGCTCATTCGGCTCTCAAGACCTAACTGTTAAGAGCCACCCAAATCTCTTCATTCACTCACTCAACTGCTCATGGGGGTGTGACATACAGGATTATTCAGTTAAGATATTTACCCCAAATATTTTCCGAACCGCTGAAGGTACAGACATTTTTATATCAAATTTGTAAATGGCACCACGGGGCTCATAAATCGCCGTCAATTTCTGTACCGAGATGTAATTAAGTATTGATATATCGATACCAACTTTCGTTTTCTAAATGGGAATTTACCCATTTCTCCCAGTAGCATATTATGTTATTAAGCTAGTATTTTTGAGTGTGAATTTATGTCCTTCGCAATAACCTTTAAACCATTCTGTGTGTTCACACCTAACTTTATAGTCGTCTGATACCAACTAAGAAAACTGTTCAGATATAATATAACATAGTTTTTGTGGAAGAGCCTTCGTTTTAATTGCCCTGTGCTTCGTCAAATCTCTGAAACTATTAACTAACCTGCACGTTCAGGAAATAAGTGTTACTAGAAACGGGATCGTCCAATTACTGCGATCACAACAGAACGAAGTAATGATGTAGTACTAAAATTTCAAATCATTTTACGAGTCTTGAAACGTTGCCGTCCCGGCCTTCTAGATACACTGCAGGCAATACTTTATAAAGTCACTTAGAAATGCTCTTTGCAAGTTAGAAAACTATCTAAACCAGCCTCAGTATGTTGCAATTGAGGTAAATATTCTTAGTGATGATCGCTATCCCAGGAGCTGTTAAATTGATTACGAGCAAAGCCTATAGACAAATAATGATAAAATGGGAATTCACTCTTTGCTGTTTTTAAAATTACGTACCGGTGTTTTTCGGAATTGTGGCCTTCTGAAGATGTCAGGCAAAATTTTCAATCCCTGTAAGAGTAGGACTATGAAGAAAGATCATACATTGTTTATGGGAACCTTTCTCTTTTTCCAAAGTTTAACATTAGTATTATTATTATTTTAACTCCAATTTTTTTTGCATAGATTAATGCAGTAATACAGCAATAAGAAGTTACAGGGGTACTGAAACTATGCAAGTTAGCTAAACGTCACTTGAACTGCTAATGTAACAATATTTTTGCAACTATATTATCAATAATTAAAGTACAACCATAAGTTGTAAAAAATATGCTCGACAGCAGTGTGAGACTGCAAAAATCTAACAGGAAGTTAATTATTACTCGTTAAATAAGATATAAACTGATTGACTTCCAAGAGTGCGAAGTAGCTTTATGGATCTAAGCTGGGACTTTGGGGAATATTAAAATGATTTTTTAATTTAATTTACATTTCCGAATGGAAGACAGCTACTTCTGTTATGAGTGTATGACACTAAGTAGAATTTTTTTTCGATTTTTTGTGTTTTTTACTTTATACGTTTACGGGCTGTTCGTTTTCACATACATGTATGCATATTAACAATAAAGTGAAAGAAAGAAGTCTGAAAATTATATCCGGAACATTTATCAAACATAGGTTCTTAATAATATGTTAATAAAAGTGGATTTAAGACCAGTAAGGCTAACGTACTATCAACTCGATACGGTGTAAAACTTACGTAGTAGACAGAATGAAAGCAAGAGTTGAAAGTCATGACCTTGTTTAAGTGTGCTGCGGTATGAGTTTGCTAATTTAGTTGAAATCTCTTTAACTTTTCAAAACTATTTTAAATGTCATATACCGCTTGGTAGAACCAAATTCAAAATCTTTCTACAAATACCTTCTTTTTTCTGAAGCAATTTTCAAAACTGCTGAAGTGAAGGTACGTAGTTACCTAAGCACTTGCCTAACTCGGTTGTTTATGGGATAGTCAGTACATTGGACAACCACAAAAACATATGCCTCACCACTCTCACGCAAGAGTAAGAAGTCGAATTGGAAGTAAGACTTTCTCGGGAATCTCTCGTTCCCCCAGCCCATGTATTCCGGCGCTGCTCCATATTCACCTCCCTTCATTCTCATCGGCTATCAATACCTCGATGTTAAGCGGCGCCCAAATTTCTCCGCTCCACTCTGCTCCATTCAAATCAAAATGTAAATTATTTTAGCTAGAACTATGTACTTGTAACAGAAAACTACCGTGTTGCGTTTAAATTTGCTGAAAAAAAAGTGACTAATTTCGTTACGGTACCTCCCAACAAATCCTAACACCTGCTATAGTTGTCTGTTTTCGAATACCAGAAAATTATCTTACTAAACTAAGGCCGTGTTCGAATTGGCACTTTCAGTTTACGTGATCCAAATCAGGCCGGGATTACAATGACTTCACGTGAAACGTTACAAGTAATAAGTTCACATGCACGTAGACCGTGGTTGTTTCGAGTGCCTTTTTATGATACTTAACGTAAGGACTTTAACTTAAAATAACAAATCAATATGTCGGGAAATATTTTATTGCGTTACAGATTGAAAATTTTTACAGTTAAAGTTGTACAGAAGTCGACTAAAATGATGACGTATTGGGCATTTTAGAATTTTAGTTTTCCGCTTTTAGTATGTTCCGAAACTTAATCTAATACTAAAATTACCAAATCACAACCATCGCTGAACTAGCTACAATCAACGGCGTAAGAATTGGACGCTACTAAATACTAAAATACTAATAAATACTAATATACTAGTGGTCAATTGGAACACAGCGTAAAGCTGGTTTCACAATACGAAGTTGCGTTGCGGCGCGACACGCCCGACGCTAGAACATTGTAATTTGAGAGTAAATTTAAATAAAGCTAAGTTCCGTTGTATTGTTTGTTTATTAATTACATTTGAATTTCATAGAACCATTGAATAATGTTCCACTCCTAATTATTTTTATCTCGTAGCACTGTGCGTGCACTTGTAGTCCATTCACGGTTACTTCACACCTTTCTGAAGACCTGCCAAAGTTCTTCTGCTTTCAGGATATTCCTCCACCACATACAAACAAAGCTTAACCGAGTATAGAAAATTATACCAAAGGGACAGCGCACCGCATTCGTGCGCACTCAGTGTAGTAAAATTTTGCACAAGAACTATTTCTTACTAGTTAAAATATAAGTAAAAGCTCAATGTAACCAAATTTGAGGTACTTTTATGTCAACACAAGTTTAAAACGCGCGTGATAAGACGACAGGAAGCAACCAAACACATCATACACGAGGCGATTTTTCAAAGGCTTGATTCAAAAAGTGTGAAGAAACCGCGAATCTGATCTGGTGCACGCGATACGAAGGCCACGTCTGCCGTCAGCGGTCAAGCTTAGGTCTAGTAGTGCGCCCTGGTGCTTAACTGGCGAACCATTGTAGTCCAATGGCGGCTCTCGTTATCCACACAGCGCTGATAGAGCGTGCTGCTCGTGCTGCGACTGCTAGGGAAGGGGAATGTTGATCAGGAGAGAGGGGATTCTCAAAGAGGGGGAGAAGACAAGAGCGATGACGACGATAAAATACTGCGAGAGGAGGAAGGAGAAAAGCGATAACTTCTGCCTCGCCGCTCTAAAGCAGCCGGCTCGCTGCACAGAAAGTACTCTATAATACAGCGAAAGAAGCAGAAACAGTATTTTATTTTCACGCTGTTTCCAAGGGTGGCTGGCGGTGGGTGGCGGGGTTTTCACGCCCACCAAAGCCCTTGCCAACCACTCAAATACTGTTATTCAAATACGTTGAATAAAAAGCGAAGCAAATGCTTGCTGAAACTATCGCCATCAAATATCACCTTGACGTGTAGTTTAAACTGAAAAAAGTATCAAAATCTGAACTTTTTTAACGACTCACTCTTTATGCACCGTTCATGTAGCCCAACTTTGAATTTCCATTTTTGAGTACTATTACTTCAATTCCAGGGAACAGAGTTATCGGAAAATATGAACTCTATACAACACTTGTAAAAAAAATGCTGTTATTTCCCTTATGACTAAGGTAGGTACATGTATTTTTATTAGAATTAATATTAGTTATAAAAGTGACGCGCATTTATTATGCGAAGACCAAGTTTTTGAATGCAGTTATGTACACATAATAACTGATAGTGGTAAAAAAAAGTATTGATCCTGATAATATATAGAGCTCCTTCTGGCATTTTTATTGAATTATTGAAGTTTTGTTTAAAGTAAACTGAAAACTTTTTACAGAGATGACGTAGAAATTATTTTCTACGGTAACTTTAACATAGGTTACTTAAAAGAAAGGAACAAAAATAATGAGCTAGATAGTCTATTCATTACTTTCAACCTAAAATCTATAATTGACTTTGACCCCAGAATAGTGGGAACCACATAGACAGCTATTGATAACATTTTTATTGGCAGTAACTCAGTTGCAATGTGCCACAGTCTCCCATTAATAAATTATCGGTCAGATCATGACGTACAAGTATTAGTTATGTATTCAATATATATGCCCCCGAAACTTCATTCTAATAAGAACACGAAATTTTTCTTTGAAAAATGCCTCAAAATTCGAAGATGACCTTCGCAAAGATCAGTGGTCGTCAGTGAATGCATGTAGCCGACCGAAGTAAACAAAAAATTCTAATTTTTTTTAAAGCTAAGTTTTATTTTTTCTTTTAACTATATGCAGACTACTTTGCCATAGTACAAAGTCAAAGAAAAGTCTATTGCTTACCAAAGGAATAAAAATGTTTTGTTAAAACAAAAGGTAACTGCATGAGGCTGCATAATCATCAGCGATCCTGTTTAGTATCACTATAAAAAAAATACTGCCAAACTTTGAGTAAGGTCATAAAAACTGATGCAAATATCAGAACTGCAGAAGATATTATTACGAAATGGTTCACGGTCCTCGTGTACTTTTACGTGTCGTGTAGGAATATCCTAGACGCGTAGACGTGTCAGAAATGACGATATTTTATTTCATGTGGGGCACGTAAGGCTTTCAGCCAATATAATTGCAGGTAAAAAGGAGTACATGAAGTAATTGATTGCATTTAATAGAATATCTCAGTTCTAAAAGAAAACTAATGTTTTTATTTTCCTTTACTCGTATAAAAATTACGTCTAAATGGTATGTAATAATTAATTGTATTTTAATTTTGTATTGTATTGTCATGTTTTGTGTTATATTTTTTTTGACAAATCCTGTGTAGTATTAACTAGAGGTGAGCCGATATGGTTTATGAGTCATTTCCGATATTGCCGATACAAACTTGCCGATATTGCTGATACCAATACCGATACTGTCTTGACAAGGAAAAATAACATTATTGCACGTTTCAAAAAATTAAAAAATATAATTTTTAAACATTTACCTAAATAAAATTCTAATTGTCTTCGTTTTTATTGTTTCAGTGATAGGCCTAACTCTTACGATAAATATAAATCTAGGAACCACATATTAAGCTTAAGGATATTTATTAGACAAAAATAATCTACAAAAGCATGTCATTTCGCAATGAAACTCTTCAAAAAAACATAACACTTCAAATGGTGCGTACATTCAAGGTGCCCTTTTAAGTTTGTGGTACTATAGGACCTCGATAATGTACCGCCTCTCGAAACCAAACGGTTTGTCGCGAAACTAATAAGACAAAATATTTTTGTGGGTAATCTTAAATATTAATTATTTTATTATTATATATGTGTAAGGCTAATTAAATAGTAAATTTTGTTCATGCTACAAGCTTGCCTACATAGATCAAATTCAGAAAACGCAAATGGTGGCTACTATTGTTTTGTTGTATACACGTTTTGTAAACAATCGTGCAGAACGTGCCTAATTTCGCTTTAGAAATAGACTCAGCCAGTTGGGTACTTTAGTAAAAAGCAATTTAAAAATAGTGATCATTTTAATAAAACCAAAAAGTGAGCAAAGCCACTCCAATTATGGCAAGTTGAAAACAGCGTCATCTTAGATTCCTATGACAAAATATCGGTTATAATATCGGCGATTTAAACATGAATTGCTCACAATTCCGATAATAACGATATCGGCCGGTTTCGATTTATCGGTACCGGTATCGGCTTAGCCCTAGTATTAACTAACAGAATAAGGATGCAAAAAAAAATTGTTTACTGATACATCACTATTTCTCTAAAATCTAGTTAATTTTATAGTTGTGTATGATTGGTTGAACATAAGACGAGTACGTTCACTATGAACCACAGATTTTTGTAAATGTTCTATGCAGACGTGTGTTAGTACACGAAATCGATCTTGAACCGACGTTAACACACGACAGCATCCTGCAACCAAATGTGGCGTCGCCATGCAATAACACATTATCGAGCTGCCCCCTTCCGCGTCCAGCACCAATCTACTCGATGGGCCGCATGCACCTGACACACGTCTGTCACTGCTGTCAACCGACAGCTATCGAAACGGC
>NQII01001281.1:408170-433181 GCA_002778355.1 Clitarchus hookeri
GGGCGGCCTACACTTGCTTCGCAACTCACGCCATTACGATACGTTCCTTTTATCAGCGGTTCACGCTACGCCGACAACGCCTGCACAAACTCCAATATACTGCCGGCGCAGTAGCGCTCAGTAGGCAGACGCATACATCGTAGGCGCTACCACGATGAGAATAAGGCCTATTTGCCGGGTTTTTAATGCTTCGTTTACGTTTCGTAGTGCATAAAAGTGGTGGAGAGTGGAGAGATTTGAGAGCCGATCATAGCGCGTAAAGAAATGTTCTGCCTTTTCAAATGTTCGCGTTTTTTTACGGCACGCTTGTAACTTCAGTGGATAAAAAGGAAATGCACATCTCAAATTTTCAACCCTTAATACGCAAATACGCTGTTCGTCAGAGATAGTTTTACAGCACAATGCGTTAAAAAAAATGTAAAAAGTATTTAATTTACAAAACAAAAATGTTGTCTTTGTAGAAGTACAATACAACATATAGGAATAACCGCTTGACTATAAACATTAGGCTTATGAATGAATTCATTAATAAGAATTAAGATTTCTCGTTAAGTACATATTTCCTTACATTTAAGTTCTGTTCACATTCCTACATATTTCAGAAGAGATGCACATTCCCATTAATTTATCTGTGCTTCTATAGTTTGTCAATTACGTTGTTGGAGAAAACTAGTATTATTTTGGTTTCTCATTTAAAGGTGTTTTGGCATTTCAGATTTCCTCAGCATTTAATAAAAAGTTGATAAATATGTTTGCCTCTGTTGTAATTATATGCGCCTTCACATTATTTTTACTTTGCGAATTTCGAAAATATGGCAGCGGAAAATTTTTAAAAGTAGTGGGTAATATTTCGTTGACCAATGCTTCCTAAGCCCAAACGTTTTCTTACTATTTATTTCTTAAACACTTTATAAGTAAAATAAAATACTTTTGAAAACAATATTAAATTTTTTTGGTTTTAGCCATAGTTTTGGTAGTAAGTCCTAAAACCGTACCCCAAAATAAAAAATGTTTTATTTTTTATTAGTTTACTAATTTGAATATGCCGCGTTTGCAACGTTCTATGTAATTATCACGAAGAAAATAACAATTTTTATTCAGTTGACTTAGTTTAATATAAAACTAGATAAATCAATAGAGTGCATAAAACAGCGTTTTTATTTGTGTAAATATTTAAAAAAATTAATTTCCTAACACATGCCAGGAAAATATTTCAAGTACTTTTGTAAAGCTACTTCAGATACACGGTGTAGGTTTAATATGAATAGGAAATACTCGAAAAAATTTTCTCCTTTCTGCAAACATGTTTCTACAGAATGTCTAATGTAAATTAAGTATTATATCGGCCCCTCTCCATTTGTTCATTTTCGCCACTATTAAGAAAGAAATTCTCGAGAACGTAAGGTATAGTTCTTTAAAAAAATGTAGATAATTTTAGCCCTGGAGGAAAAAATATATTTCAGTATGGCAGCGACATTTGATATGAATTCCTTAATAATGGCATTAATTCTCGTCAAAACCATATAAACGTATGCTTTACTGTTGAAACCTTCATTAGAAGGAGTACATTACAAGGAGGAAAGATGTAATAAAAAATAGGTAGATTTCTTTTAATAGCTCTAAATATTATTTTATCAGTCTGTGCATACAGTCACGCAAAAAGAGGTGCATGTGGGCTAAAATGTAAAATAATTGTTTGTATCTTTGAGTATTATAACAACCCAGAAATCTCTGCTAATTTATTTCACTTAGACACACCTACACACACGCATACACACATATATATACATATGTGTATATGAGCGTGTTTGTGTGTGAGCGCGTGTGTGTAATGTCAATACTGAGAATACATAGGCTTGAAAATATGCATGCTGTTTTTTAAACTACAAAGTAAAAAACTATTCTTTTAACATATTAACATATTAACAAAACGTACTCCTTTTTTCGAGAAAAGAGAGACGCTGTTTCATCTCATTAATACCCTTACAACATAGCTCGAAACTGAGGAGAGAATACAGAAACGCCTGGCGAAAACTTAGGTACAAAACGCTTTGTTCAGATCAGTTAGTTGAAAAAGTAACTTTGGGAAGTAGGAGTAAACAGCGAACGTAGCTTATAGACTGCACTGTAGTACCGCTTAGAGTATGATTTTTTTTTTCTGAGTGATGGAACAAGGTCACGCTCTCTTTACTGTAAAAAAAAAAGGAACCAGGTAGCACAGGTTCACATTATTTTATCGCGGTTGTTTACCACTTAAGAGGTTCTGCTAAACAGTCTGAAAACAAGATATGTCTATCGAGGCTGCGTGGCATTTCTGTTTTGAAGTTGTACCGCACGTCACAGGGACAGTACCGCCCACAGCCTTCTCGAGCACATCACGTATAGTCTATTCGTGATATCTTCACACTTTTTTAATTAAATCTTTGAAAAATCACACCGTGTATAACGTACTTGGTTGTTTCCTAAACATGTCATGTATCACGAGCGTTTTATACTCGTGCTGACATAAAAATACCTAAATTTTTTATTGAATTTAATTTTTGCTTATATTTTATTTATTCGTGTGTAATTAATACGAACAAAAACAGGGAGAAAATAGGTATGTTAGCAATGCCTAGTAGTAAATAGTTCTTATGCAAAATATTATTAAACTGAATGCGCACGAATGCGGTGCGTTGTCCTTTTGGTGCACTTTTCTAGACTTGGTTAAAGCTTTGTTTCCACGAGGCGGAGGAATATTCTGGAAGTAGGACTTAGGCAGGGCTTCATAGACGTCGGAAGTAACAGTGAATGGACTACAACAAAGAGCACTTCCTCGCGTCCGCAGCCGTGTACGTGGGATGCCGTTCATTACGGAAGAGGCCGATTTATAAATGTTTTGTATGCGTACATGACTGTAAAGAAATAATGAATCGTGGTCAGATGACCAATTGGAGAGGTTCACCGCGTACGAGTTGAGAGAAAAATTACCCCGAGCTACCAAAAGTTCACGTGCGTGTGTGTTGAGCGATGAGTTCCTGTCGTGTAATTTGTCGAGCGGCATGTGGCGTTGTGGTCCTAGGCTCCATAATGACAGCTGTCCTATCTACGTTCAGTGACCATTTGATGCACTGACACGAAACCACATTACTAGGGGCAGTGATATTTCGCGAAAAGATTTCGAGACAAGATACAGTCCAAAGCACTGTAGGGTCGTCCAGCTTCTTTGATTGGCTAAAAAATGTTCTGGCCCGTGTTAACCGCTTGCGCACGAATCACGAAAGTTCAGTGTCGTGGAGTTACTTAGTCCTGAGTGGCTTGGTCGAAGACGGACACGGCACCAGCAGCCAGTGGAGGTATAACAACAGCTGAGGCGTGTGTATAGTATTGAAGTCTACCGTGTGCTCCGATTTTTACGCGAAAAGTCACTGGCCCTACACATTTACCGATACGTCCATTACGTTGACAATACAATCCTCCCGTTCACAGGCACTGTTCACGTTGTTCATCATGACGTAAGCACATTACAACCGACGTTACATCTGCCACGTATCGCAGCCTATTACGATGAAGTTATCGGTTTCATTGACTTATGCACCCCCTGTCGACACGAGAAGAGATAAAGTGCTGCGACCGCGGTAATAACGGGTAAGAGGGTGAGGTTCGTGCACATGTCTCTTTAAGAACCTCTTCATTGATTTCATAATTCGCTTCCCGCAACTTCTGTTGATGTGGTCGAGCTGTAACAGGACATGTGTAAGGAAAAAAAAATTATATCTCGCAAATGTCAATCCAAGTATCTGGCCTGTACGTACGAAAAAAAAAACAGTACATATATTTATATTTCAGTACACTACCTCGGGAACGAATTAGAACAGACCAATGTATATAACTTCTTGCTTCGAATGTCCGTCCACACACTGACAAAACGCGCGCGTTGTGTGTCGAAATATCTTTTAAACTGGCTGTTTCATTCTCCGAGCGTGTTTGGTGATGTAGTTAGCTACTTGATGTACATTTGTGAGGTCATACTTTCAGTAGCTATCACTAGCATTAGGGTGAGATTTTTTTTATCTCGAATTATAAAAAAATCCTAATAAGGTATCTTACAAATTTTCTTCTTCTTCTTTACATTATGGGTTGGCTTATCGGCATGTGCTGTATTCAAAGTTTTCTATCTATCTCTGCCTGGGTTCTCTCAAGGACAGTCTTTTTTTTTGTACTGTAATTATAACTTTCATATTGAGGATTCTTGCAACCGTTCAGCCAATACCTTTTGTATTCTCCCACTTTATCTGGGATACTGTAAATTTTAAGTTCTCCTGCATCTTTATTTTTGTTTCTGTCCGGATAATTTTAATTTTTCAATATTCTTAACAGTTTCATCTCAGTTTCCTGTATCCAACTGTGATGTAATTTGTTAATGTCTAACCGGTTCGTCTCAAATCATTTAAGGGGAATGTGTTGTTTTTTTTTTAATTCATCACTGGTTTTTTCCTTTTCAGACTTGATTTAGTTTATTATTTCAGGCGTTCCAAATAAGAAATGTATGATGCCAGCTGTATTTTAAGCAGACAAATGACTTTTTCGATAACATAAACAAGAGACAATGATGTGTAGGCTTTGTGTTCGCCTGTGGTAATAAGAACCATTAATGATCTAGAATGCTGATACGGTTTACAAATCAGTTACCCACAGGCAAAATCATTGGGCATTGAGCATGGCACTACATAGTACTGGCCAAACATAACCTTTCTGTGCGATTTGTAAACAAGTGTGCAGGCCTGCACTTTGCCTGAATGGGTTAATGTACCATTACCACGTGGCTCCAGAGAACTTGCAAATACAGAGGCGAAACAGCCCCATATCCTGCGAACTACATCCGCGCGTGCCACCAAAACGGCGTCACTGGCTAGCAAAATGTTGGAACGCCGTTCGCCAATCAGCGTCTGGTAAATATATTCGCCAGCCGGCAGCTCAGCCGATAGAGAACCTTCCGCAGCATGCAGTAGCCAATCGAAAACAGGGTATTTACCCGGTGCCTCGCACAGCCAGTCAGAGAACGGGTACGCCCACGTCAAAGGAACCGCCATGTTAGTTCGTGTGTGTATTTACATATGTACTCTGCAACGTGGTATCAGCGTAGCTTGCCATCTCTGTTTTATCATGTTAAGGTTTACGTCGCTATGACTAATATCGTGTCGTCAGTGCAGGGAGGGGATATTGGGGGAAGCGGGTGACTGCACGCTTGTAATACCTGAGTGCTCGCAGGCAATGAACGGTGAATACACCGCGCGCCAGGTACACCGGGGGGACGAATTGCGATTATCCACTCTCTCGAAACGTTGCTCTTTGGGCGGGTGGGCGGTGTGTTTACTCTTGAGCTCCCTCAGCTGCAAGGCACGAGGAGGCAGCGTATGTGTTGACGTGATCTCGGAGGCCATGGCTTTTACCAAAGCCACATCCCCATACGATAGTATTTTATCTTCATTTGATGTTTAGCAACAACCACCGTCACCGTTTAAGTCGCCAAGAGCTTGGCTAAGCATATCGATGAATAATTTTTTAATATCCCTAACAAAAATATCTGTCATCTTAAGGCATAAATTTTAGTTTCAAAGATTTTTTTAAGTTTCGTCTGTTTTAAATTAATTATTTTAAATATATAATAATTATTAATATATAATTATTAATATATAAAATTATTAACATAAAATGATATTAATATAAAATAATTAATTGTTTTAATAGTACTTCTAAAGTAATTGAAATGGCATATAATTATTAAAAATTTACATTTACGGATGTGGTAACAGTATGTCCCAAAACATTTCTGATTTAAAGAATTCTCTTAATTTTGACCCTATGACGAAGTGAGTTCAATTTCCAATACAGAACATTATTAGAAGACAGATAAATCCAAAGTTGATATAAACTTTTAGCATTACGCAAGCTATGATTACATAACACTCACTTTCTAAACTAAATACACGAAACAATGATGTACCATTTCAAGTACCCGCAAGTTTACGCCTTTCAATTTCTTACTTTGTGGTGACTCGGTCTCGCGAACAGAGACTTCTAAAAAGGAGTGGGTTACTCCACTTCAAATTTTTTTTGTAGAGATTGAGTCGATGACAGACTCTAGGTTTTCTTATACCATCAGCACAGGGAGTGGCTGATAGAGATTTGAAGTGGGAGGTGCCACTCTCTCATCATGGTACCACTGAATAGCCTCTTCTCTATGCCTACCGGTTCATATTTATTTAACTGTTCTCTTTCGTTGCTACGCTTCCAAGGACGTAATTTATCTTGAACTCTTCAACTGGAAATACTTGAGAATTCATCACAAGCAGAAAAATTCTACGTCATGTGCTCGGCGGCGGACTGCAAATGACTTGGCGCCCTCCTGTGGTTGTCGCAATCATAGACCGCACTATAGTAGCTATAGTCTATACGCCGTATCTTCACGCTTTTTAAATCAAACCTTTGACAAAATCACCCCATACATGACGTGTTTAGTTGTTTCGTAAATATGCCACGCATCACAAGCGTTTTACGCGCCTGTTAACACAATAGTATCTTATTTTTGGTTAAATTGAATTTTTACTTATATTTGATCTATAAATTGTCATATTGCATTTTTTTTAACATATATAAATAAAACTAGAGAGAAAATGTGTGTTGGTAATGCATATAAGAAATAGTTCTAATGCAAAATGTTATTACACTGAGTGCGCACGAATGTAGTGCGTTGTTCCTTTGGTGTAATTTTCTAGACACTGATAAGCTATGTTCACATGAGGTGGAAGATAGCCTGAAAGTAGAACTTCAGCAAGGCTTCTCTAACTCGCATCATATTGCCCCTGCATTTTATAAATTTTCCATTTTTTCTATCTTGTAAGGCATGCAATGCCTTCATAATAGTTTTACTCGAAAATTTCAGCGACGTCAGTAGCAGACAAGGTAAGAATTTTTATTAAGCGTATAACAATGCTCCTAATGAAACAAAGTCAAGAAATATCGAGCTGGAATTTTCAGAAACGACTGCCGATTATGTCCAAAATAGTTTATTATTAATTAAAATAATCTAAACATAAAAACCACATAACTATTTTCATTATAATAGTCAGTTAAAATATTTTATATTGATTAGCCATTAGAAATTTTTCTTTTATGAACTGGGAACACTGGGATCGCTGCAAGATTCTACAGTGTGTAATTTTAGCCAGCTGTGATGAATAATACTGGTATGGGCTGTTCGCGGTAAATTGAGCACTTTTGAACACCCTGCTTAGGATAAACTTCTCTGATTACATTGTATCCTTTCACCATATGTAAATATACATTGACATGAGCCTCATCACTTTATTCATGCGTCTGTCACGTGTGATTGTAAAATAGTTACAAATATATATGTTTTACAAATTTGCTAATTATTACAATTACATCATTAAAATAAAACGGAAAGAAAATGAAATAAATTCAATATCCACAAATTTTTACCAAAATTTTTTTTTCAACGTTAAGAAATGGAACTACTTAACCTCCTTCGTCTCAAACTTTACTCTGCACATGCCTGACGTTGTGCCCGTTAAAATACGTGCAGTTAGGGTCAATAACATTTCTCAAAAGTTTCTTACAAAAGTGCTTACTTTACCGTAAACTTCCTTTAACTGAAAATATGGTAACTTCGTCACGAGGCTTCTAATCAAATTATTTTCGACAGAGATGTAGTTGGTCGCAACAGGCTTTTGAGGAAATGGGTTTCAATACTGCCTAACCACAATAAGTTATTTTCGGAAAACCACAAAAAAAATCTTGTCATTTATGTATAGATAAAAATTTACGGAGACGTTTTCATATAATAGCAAAGGTCGACTGTACTGCACAGAACTTTAAACTAAACATAAATTCTGTAATAAAGAATTGAGAGATTACATAAGGATTTGGCAAGGAAAATTTTACAGCAAAACAATGAATAAGGAAAGTTTTTCAGATGGCCGTTTGCGAATTGGCTAGTTTTGGTGGAAAATATTTTTTAACAGAATATTTAAGTATTTAGGAAAACAAAAATGAACAATTGAGTTTAATAAAATTACTTGAGTAGTGACTGAAGTTAAAAATTTATAAATAACAGGCATGCATTACCGCTGACAGTTTCAATACCTATAGAACCATTTTCAATTTTTTTTTTTTGAAAACTTTTTGAAAACATTAATATAATTTTGAAAATTTCCTTTATTATTTAAGTTATTGGGTTTAAGTGGCATCTAACAAACAGCATAATTTGTACAACGTGATTTGTTGAAAAGAGAATAAGTTTCCTTTCAAAAGTAAAAAGTTATCCTTAGCATTATTAGTCGTATCTTAATGGAACGCGATAAATTAAGGAGTTTCTTTAATATCTCTAATAGTTTTATGAATAAGATCAGATGTGAAGAGTAGAAAGCAAGTTTTGCCGAATCTTCTTCGAATGGATAAAGCACGATACGATTCGTACACCATACTAGATAAGTAAACTTTTCAGACAACCAATACTTCATTTTATAAAGAATTCTGTAAGTTTTATTAACTAACTTTACTTTTTCCAAGAAACAAGAATGCCACCTACAGTAAGATCAACAAACATAATCTTTTTATAATGGCGGTTTTGAAACTCTCTGCCTCATTTAATCATTTCAATAATTTTTTTTTTAAACGTTCAATAAGTTAAAATTGCGTATAATCGCGTGATAGAAATATTTTTTATATTTGAATAGAGCTGTTGACAAGCACTGGTGTTTTAAACAGGCCACAAGTGATTTACTAAAAAATAACTTAGAAATGTACATAATTAAAAAAAAACATACTACAATAATGTTTACGGCATTTTTCATGACAGGTGTAACATTTGCTCAATCTATATCAGTTGATTACTAGAAACACTAACCCACTGTGAAGAAAATTCTTTCTCATCATGAGTCACGGCACGTGTTGTGTGCAACAGCTGTGATACAGGACCACTGCCCCATGCTACCGACCCACCTAGCTTAATCATACTTGCACATTATTTCTTGGCGTATCTGCTATACTTTCCATTGCAAATACTATATCATTGAATTCCCCTTTGCACGTACATTCAGACGTCTTTGAAATAAATGTGTGATTCCAGTTAAGAAATAATATGTGGCTCAATTTCTCTATTCATACACGTGTTAAGAATAGTCACTAAGCGGCAAACTACTCACCCCCACACGTACTATCATTTAGCGAACACCGTGTTTTGTGATCTGCAACTGCTGCGGAAATCTAGGGGGTGTCCACGTTAGGTGAGCCACTCTGTATAACCACCATGACTGAACAGTTAAGCAAACATCCCGTTAGTTTTTTTTAAGATAAATAAATTCTCGCATGTAAGTTATTTGCAAATAACTCACTATCACGCGTATCCCAGATATTCAATTTTTATGGAACTGAGAATACGCCATTACTCTTGCTTTTTACAACATTCTTTCTTTGAATTGTGTCCATTTTGTTTAACTTGCAACGGGGGCTGGTTTCGTTGTGTTTTCAAAACAAATTTTGTATAGCTAAATGCTGTAATTAAATAACTGTAGCACTTTTATATTACTACTTGTAGAATGTTACTAATAAATCAGCATTTAGTGCAAAATATCCAGCATTTTACTGCTAGAAAAGGCTTTTTAAATTACGCTAACAAAATAACTGGAGCAGCAAATCAGTAACCAAGGGTTTTGAGCCCATTATATTTAGGATGTCCTGCAAACGTCAGGCTGTATACGCATAACGGTTACGGCGTAAATTACGATACAATTATTTTTCCCTAAACAGAGGTGGGCGCCACTCAACCTCTTCAGGATGCGTAGGGCACGATTTTCACATGTGTAAAATATGGCGGACTTTGCCATTGGGTGGCGGGTTTTCTCTGAGTTTTCCTGTTTATTCTCCCCTTGTATTCAGTCGCTGCTCCAGCTCCGTCTCATTTCAACCCCGTGGATGCTAAAATAGTATTTGTTAATCATTACACTTGCAAAACTGTATGGATCACTGGAAAAGCTTGGAAAAGGAGGATGCGTAGTCATTGTACGAAAACACAGTCGTATTGTCGCAGCAAGTTTGTGGCACACGCGAAATGAAATTCGACAATAGCCACGTTTTTAATATCGTTGCAGTTAATAAGATTATGCGTTACTTTGGAATGATTTACGATGCTGCAAACGTAATTGTGGAGACAAAATCATGTACCGCCGTCAGGGAACTTGTCCTAGCGTTTAACTTTTCCACTTTATATAGGGTCTATATATAAGTGCATGAATTGGTTGTGACGACAAACTACGCCAGAGAGGTCAGCTTGAAAACCAATTAAAAAGTTAAAAAAAACTTTAAGTCAGTTTGTAAAAAAATTTCTCCTTCAAATCCATTCAGATTAAAACAGTAACGAACTTTTAACAGCCACCGGATCGATACCTTAATTTTTTTTTTTTTTTTTTTTTGTAAAATTTGTTACTAGAGTTGTTTTAAATTTAGATGTAAGCATACGTAATGACGCAACATAAAATATTTTGTTGCTTACTCTTAGACGAAACCCTCAAACACCATCCAAAATCAAGATTGACACCAAGCAATGTTTCTTTATTAGTGTAGTGGATAGCACTCGATGTTATTCATTGGAAGTTATTTCCTCGCGTTCTAAGCAGAAATTGACAAAATACAATTTCATCTGTGTAAAAAGAACAGTTATCATTGGCCAGTATAATGGGGCCATTTGCCGTTGGCAGAAAACGCCAAACTCTCGTTGCAAAAATTACGAAATAGACGCTGAATGACCGGAGGTATGAAGTAATCCCACAACTTCCATAGCTATGCCCCGAACTTAGCACAGTCGTAACACCGCATGTTTATGCATATAAGAAACTTTTTAAGGACAAGTTGTTAAAAAATAGGGAATATTTCATTAAGTGCCTTGTGGAAATTCGTTGACTCACAGAAGCCACGTTACTTCACAGTTGAGATTAAGAACCGCTTGATCATTTTAATGTACACTGAAAAGCCAAAAAAACTGCGTGCGTATGCAAATAACAGAGGTATGGAACCAATCAGAGTAACGCGATGCGGTCGGCAGCTGGATCGGTTACTGTTGCTACAATGGCAGGTTATCAAGTTTTAAGTGAGTTTGAACGTGGTGTTCTAGTCGGCGCACGAGAGATTGGACATAGCATCTCCGAGGTAGCGATAACATTTGGATGTTCGCGTACGACCATTTCACGAGTGTACCGTGAATATCGGGAATCCGGTAAAACATCACATCTTCGACATCGTTGCGGCCGGAAAAAGATCGTGAAAGAACGGGACAAACGACGACTGACGAGAATCATTAAACGTGACAGACGTGCAACCCTTTTCAAATTGGCGCAGATTGGATTTGTTGACTGCCCTGCAGGATTCATGGTGTGAATTGCCTCCTGCATACCTTCAGACATTGGTCGAGTCCATGCCACGTCGTCTTGCGGCACTTCTGCGTGCTCGGGGGGCCCTACACGATATTAGGCAGGTGTACCAGTTTTTTTGGCTGTTCAGTGTATATGTGTCACTGTGGAAAGATAATATTTTGAATGGTGCAGACATGTTATACTTCGTTAAAAAAAAATCAGTAGTTGTGTTAGGTACTAAAACGGTCATTATGGTCGTAACTATGTTAATTTTTAAATATCAACTATATTCTCGTCACCAAAAAGATAGCAGACTATTTTATTGACTATATTTCAATTACACGGCCATTTCAAAAGAAATTTTACTTAGTGGTCAAACTACCTTCCAGTGTGTATCCCAGGAGTCTTTACCTGCATTGAACTACTTTTGAGCAATGTTTTCAGTTTTGTAATGTAGTTCTCAGGGTGGTAAGTAAAAGATTCATCTTCGATTTTCCCTACTGCGATTAAACTGGCTATCTACTTTACGGCGTCCAGCTTAAAGGACTTGGATCTCGATATCCTTAGTACTAGTCAAGTCTGGAACTTTGGTTTGCAGTTTCTGACATTACCATCTGAGCTATAATAGTATTTATGGTTATATTATGCACACGTCGCTTTTGAAAACGCTAGTATGCATACATGAAATTATATAAAAAGCATTCCCTTTATAATTAAAAGGTTCCACTCTTTTTATTTAATAATAATTATTAACTTTTCAAATACTGACTGAAATTTACAAGGTCGGTAGCCATTTTTGAGGAACGAAATTGCCCTTCCAGTTGCTACTGTTTTCATCACTTCCTTGTGTCGTAAACTTGTCTCTGAGAACAAATACATGAGGTCTAACACTAGTATCAATCTACTTGGGTTCGAAGGCTCACGTTCGTCCCGCGGAAGTTGTAATCAGAGGGTAGCACGTGCGTTGCTTTGTCTTGGGGAGGTGTTAGCCCGAACTTCGGCTTCCATTTTCGGGGGCTCGTATCCGCACGCCCTTCGCTACCTCANACGTGCGCAGAATGCGCCGTTGATTGGTCCAGAACAAGATATGGAACCTGTTGCTCCGCACGCCTTATTATTAACGCGAGATTGCCTTCGCCTGGAACTATTCCGTCGTATTAAACTTCTTTGTTACTGTACTATCGGCTTGGCGCGCCGAGCTGAGAGGAAGATTACGGCTCCTAGGGAATAAGGTGTTGTTTGCGCAAGACTTCTGCGCTGAAAATAATATTTCGTGGCGACGACAAAGTGTTTTGTTGGTATAGTCCACTAACGGTTATTTTCAACTTTTCTGAAGCCGTGCTTAAGTCATACTTCCAGGATATTCCTCCACCCCGTGCAAACTACGTTTAACCGAGTGTAGAAAATTACAGCACAGGGACAATGTACCGCATTCGTGCGCACTCAGTGTAATAATATTTTGCATAAGAACTATTTCTCATTTGGCAATACCAACACATGTAAATTCTACCTGTTTTTATTCTTATTAATTATAAATGAAATATTATAATTTACAGATAAAATATAAGTAACAGTTGAAAATAACCAAAATAAAGGTATTTTATGTCAAGACAAATATAATACGCTTGTGATACACAACATATTTAAGAAACAACCAATGCACATCATACATGGGGTGATTTTTCAAATGTTTGATTCAAAAAGTATGAAGAAATCGCGAATAGACTATATTCACCCCTCTATATTTTTTTGGGGCGAATACAATTTTTTTTAGTTGCCACTACTAAACATTTGTGGCCACTAAAACTTTATTTTGTTGTCGCTACAAAACATTTTTTCTTCCCCACAAAAAATCTTTGGCAAGTTTAATACCAACAAAACAATGCGTGGCCTCCAAATTGTTTTTTTTTTTTTTTACTGTGAACTATGAAATGTTAGGCAAGATTGCCTAGGAAAGAAACACGGAAGAAACAATTTTCTTTTCATTTAGAAATGCCAGTAGTGAGGAAATCTGAAAATATTACAGAACGTTTTCATGTTCTCTGTTATTTTTGCCTAATTTGGAAGTAAAGCCTGTAGCAGTTAAGTTAGTTACTTTCTGAATGGAAAGAACCACGAATATTACCGCGNGCCTAATTTGGAAGTAAAGCCTGTAGCAGTTAAGTTAGTTACTTTCTGAATGGAAAGAACCACGAATATTACCGCAATTTAAAAAAAAACTGTACGCACAAAATACATCAACGCATTTAAGATTTACAGCCTACCTTGTATCAGTTCCTATTTAGTAACTAACTGTATCATATTCTGTAAGTTTGAGTACTGTCATGTCATTCGAGTATAAAACAAAAAACTAATGTATCTACTGGCTTCACGTGTCGGTGTACACATTTTTTAGCCTTCCTAACAAGGGCATATTTTGCCTTAATAATGATCAAACTGTGTTTTGCTACGTATATTTTCACTAAAGAAATTGAGTCTATTTAATATTTTATAATTTTGGCATCAAAGATTTTATCTTTTAAACAGTATTTTCTATAAGTTTTAAGTGTTTTATTCACTTGTATTTCATTTGAGTTACCGACACCGTGCGCTGCTTAACGTACATATATCGTGATGCGATAAAGCGCCCTTATGTATTACCTTAAGAATCCGATCACAAAAATACGTACATAAAAGACCACGTGCAGTTGTAATATGTTAATTTGCTAAGATGCCTGTGAACATATAACATGCATGCATATTCTAGTAAACAGTAACGACATGATTTCTAGGAACGTTTATCTGTGCAAGTTGACATGAATGTCGAAGTTCCGTACTTTATTTACTTATCCTGCGTGCTCATTGTTGCTATAAATTCCAGGGATAAACTTAGTGACTTTCTCATAGAAGTCCTGTGTTCGAATCTCGAACAGGAATGAGTCCGTGTCTGTATACGTATTGTTATGAAACAACATAATTCTGAATAGGATAACGATTTCTTGAATTAATGAGACAGGCAAAATTTGTGTAAGTAATTTTGGTGATTATTTCGTATAACGTATCCAAATCACCAAAAAAACATTACATTACGTATCCAATGATACATAANGCCTAATTTGGAAGTAAAGCCTGTAGCAGTTAAGTTAGTTACTTTCTGAATGGAAAGAACCACGAATATTACCGCGATTTTAAAAAAAAACTGTACGCACAAAATACATCAAGGCATTTAAGATTTACAGCCTACCTTGTATCAGTTCCTATTTAGTAACTAACTGTATCATATTCTGTAGGTTTGAGTACTGTCATGTCATTCGAGTATAAAACAAAAAACTAATGTATCTGCTGGCTTCACGTGTCGGTGTACACAGTATTTTCTATAAGTTTTAAGTGTTTTATTCACTTGTATTTCATTTGAGTCACCGACACCGTGCGCTGCTTAACGTACATATATCGTGATGCGATAAAGCGCCCTTATGTATTACCTTAAGAATCCGATCACAAAAATACGTACATAAAAGACCACGTGCAGTTGTAATATGTTAATTTGCTAAGATGCCTGTGAACATATAACATGCATGCATATTCTAGTAAACAGTAACGACATGATTTCTAGGAACGTTTATCTGTGCAAGTTGACATGAATGTCGAAGTTCCGTACTTTATTTACTTATCCTGCGTGCTCATTGTTGCTATAAATTCCAGGGATAAACTTAGTGACTTTCTCATAGAAGTCCTGTGTTCGAATCTCGAACAGGAATGAGTCCGTGTCTGTATACGTATTGTTATGAAACAACATAATTCTGAATAGGATAGCGATTTCTTGAATTAATGAGACAGGCAAAATTTGTGTAAGTAATTTTAATTTCTTTCAAAAAAACCATGCCAACAGATTGAATAGTTGTCAGATAATCAACCGCACTCTTTCCAATTTTTTATTTTTTTTTATTTTCGGGAANATGCCAACAGATTGAATAGTTGTCAGATAATCAACCGCACTCTTTCCAATTTTTTATTTTTTTTTATTTTCGGGAACCGTTCTTCTGAGAGTTATACACAGGTCACATTTTGTACTGGTATGAACATGATTATTCATATCCATCATTAAAGATAAAATTTACTTCAAGGTTAGATGATTTTTAACTTGGCAAAANTATGAACATGATTATTCATATCCATCATTAAAGATAAAATTTACTTCAAGGTTAGATGATTTTTAACTTGGCAAATTTTTTTAACGAACGGTGCAAACTTTTCAGACTTCAGACATCAATTCAGGAAAATACTATTCAAGAATTTGTTNAAATTTTTTTAACGAACGGTGCAAACTTTTCAGACTTCAGACATCAATTCAGGAAAATACTATTCAAGAATTTGTTGTTCCATCTAAAATAGTTTTTGATATCTTGATATAAATATAATTTGAAATTAGTGTCATCCACTATACCGGATTCTTTAATTTCCTGCTAATTAAAATTTTTATGCAGTAAAATTTAAAAAAAATATTACTACAAAAGTTTAACTATTCGCCTTACTCTGTAGTACAGATATTAAATCCGTAATATCAGCGCAAAATGTTATCACAAGCAGCATAACATAAATTTCAAAATATCGATACCACCCTGCCTTTCTACAACTACAGAATAATTGGCAAAATTAAGTACGTAAATAAGAAAAACTCTTAAGATGTACATTTAAAATACTCAGCAATTCTCAATAAACTGATATTACGACGCGAAAGCGAAGAATTTCTCCATGAGAGGCGAAGTAGAGTCTTGATCCATGAACGCAGGCGAACGCTATTCAGCAAGGCAGAGCTAAACTTGGGAAAACTGTCCTCAAAGTTTGGGACGTAATTTTTCCCAACTCTGTAAGAGCAGGAGGATGAAGCGAGGAAACACGACACGAAGAGAGCCAAGTCTTGGTCGGGTGATTGTGTGCAAATGAAGAGAGTCGGTAAGATCGACCAGCGTATGTGTATCACACACAATTTCACCTTTATAACCGTCATGTGGATCGGATCTCGCGTACAGCAAGGAATGGAAAAAATGTTTTCAATTTGCGAGCTTGCGTTATTATGACATTTTAAAACAGATAAAATTGTTGTATGTCGCAAAAAAATCTAGATTACACAGAAACAAAAATAACCAAGGCTATCTGGTGTCAATATATATGTATATAATACACAGTTGACAGAAGAAAAAGTATGCTGTGACCTAGAAAACGAGATTTAAAAAAATACAGGAGTGATTAAATGATTAAGGAAAGTAAATTCAGATGTATACAAATAACTCTGAACAACCAGTTAATGACAACACAGACCAACACAGTGGTGAAAACAGACAAATGTGCACAAANACACAGTGGTGAAAACAGACAAATGTGCACAGAAACTGGAAGACCAAACGACGGAAATAGAGACAAATACTGGAAGACCAAACGACGGGAATAGAGACAAATACTGGAAGCTTCCTACGATGAAACATTTGCGACGTTGTGAGTNAATAGAGACAAATACTGGAAGCTTCCTACGATGAAACATTTGCGACGTTGTGAGTACTGAAATTAAGTCCCTCCTTAAAACATATACACGCTGTATCATTGATGATGGACCAAACAGAGCAGGGTGATAGAAAGCTCCAATATGCATATATTAATCCCATGTGTGTAATGCAAAATGTGATAGTTTAGAAGCCATGTTATTTTAAGTGTTGTCGGAATAAATTATTTACAATCAGTATATATTGGGAAAATAGCGACCAATTGAAGAAAATTACACTCAATCGGTGTAAATTAAACCAAATTAGCATACATTGAGGTGACTTATGCCCAATTTGAGTATAATGTTCTCAAATAGCATACATTGGAGTAAAATCACGACAAATTGGGGTAAAATAACGACCAACCGTGGTAAATTACGCCCAAATGAAATAAATTACACCCAAATTGAATAAATTACGCCCAATTGGAGTAAATTAGGCCCAATGTGCGTAAAAGGGGTAAAGTATTACCAATCGGAGTAAACTACGCTCAATAAGCGTAAATATGAATAAATTACGCCCAAACAGAGTGGCAAATACAAGTAGCTGGAGCTATTGCCGCAACTCGATCGCGAGTATAATTCCACCGTTCATTCTACCACTCGCATGAAGCCTGAAGACGTCAAGAACGACTCCCTGCTTCGGTCCGTGTACTGCAACCACAAGAAAAGGAACCCACGCAAAACCTAATGCAAATATCGGTGACCTGGTGCGCATCTCCACACAGAAATGCATCTTCGAGAAAGGGTTCACAGCGCATTGGATCCCCAAACTGTTTCGTGTGCGACGTACACGCAACTACGCTCCAAGGATATATTATCTCGAAGATCTGAACATCGTACCCATCCGTAGTGGAGATCCAGCCGATGAAGTTTCCAGTTGTGTATTTGGTCGAGAAGGTGCTAAAACGACGTAACGGAAGGGCGTACGTCAAGTGGTGGGGTTTCCCTGCCCGCTATAGTTCCCGAGTCGCTGAAGCAGACATCGAGAGATGATCTCGCCGTGGAAAAGGAAGATGCATGTATAAAGACTTTTATTCGAAGGCTGATGTGTTTCCTTGTGTCATTTTAAATAAATTTTATGGAATAAAAATATCGCGTGTTTTATTTATTTAAAAAAAATTTACTTAAAAAAATTAAAAATTATATTAGTAAAATAGTAGAGATTAATTATACTCCAAGTATGGAGGAGTGTCTCATCGCCAAAAAAAGTTTGGAAATGGACGGCGAGGGAGTTCTCTGGTGGTAGATGCTACAAAAAGTAAGAACTATCACACTTTATAACGTCTAATACAGGGAAAAATAGAAATATGTCTTAAAGTATTATTCGGTAGCTAATATGCATGTACGATTGATTGGTATCGATGGAGGGATAATTTTTTTACATAAGGCCAATGATTATTTTGTGTTGGGAGGTGAGAGGTTAGTGGTGGAGGGGCGAGCAAAAGGAGAGTGTCTAATGCAATATGTTCCTCGATTTTTAGAATTTTTTTTGTGACTTTTCTCGATTTTATAATAATTGCCAGGGGTTGATGGGTTGATTAGGGCGGTGTGGTGAGTGTGAGGTTAACGTTACATGTTCCTCGATTTTTAGAATATTTTTTTCTATCTTTTGCGATTTTAATCGATTTTTTTATGATTGAGAGGCGGTGTGTGGATGAGCAGGGGTTAGGTGAATGTGGTGGGATGAGTGGGGGGTAGGGTAACATGATATGTTCTTCAATTATTTAGAATATTTTTAAATTTTTTGCAATTTTTTATAATAATTGCTAGTGTGAGGAGGGGGTGAGGTGAGGGTGGCGAAGGGTGTGGTGATGGGGAGGGGTGGAGGTAGGGGGATTTGGATGTGTTAGGTGCGGGATGGTGATAAGGGAAGAGGGGTCACGTCCGGTTGATCCTCCCCGGTCCGCTCGACCTGGCTCGGAGTCGCGAATCCTCCTCTACTGTTCTGAGGATTAAGTGACTCATTCCGCTGAGAGCCTCTGATCCTCTTGCTCGCATGAGCATTTTTCAGCTCTTGCTTCGAGGAGCATCGGATCTGCTTTCCTAATCTCTTCCATTTTTTATTTTTTTATTTTTGGCGAAAGAAGTGATTTTTTGGTAAAATAATTAATTTCGAAAGTGATTTCTGGGGTGAAACAGGCAATTTTGTCGATAACATGGTCGTCCCAGGCCGCCGACCACCGCGACTTCCACCTGTGACGTCATCGCAGGTGAGTAATCCAAAAATACGATACCTTGATACCTGCGCCCGAACCACCATTTTATTTATATCTTCCTGGTCTTAACAAACATTTTTCTTTGCTAACATTTTTCTAGTTGTATTACAAATACAACTCTTGTTAAGTTACAAAGAAGACGTTTACATAAGATATTATATTTTTACAAAAGTTTTGTAAATGAACATAAATTTATCAGTAAAATTTACAACAAATTTTTACAGCGTGTGCTGTCCGGGTTGACAACACGGTATATTGACGTTACATTGCCCCACATTGATGCTGTTATATTAGTCATGTTCTGTAATTGTCAGGCGGACTTTTTAATGCAGGGTGGGAAAATAATCTGTTACGAAATTCTTCGGATACGCTTTTGAACTATAGACTGATAAAAATTATTGTTTATGTCGGTAGAAATGCACTAACTCACATTATCCTTTATTCAGTTTTTTTTTATTTGTGTGTGTGTGAGAGTTGGACGTAGTATCACTGTATTCCATGATAACATAATTATATACCATTTTATAAGGAAACTATTGGAATTGCGTAGTTTTATGCCATTAAACGCCGCCGAGTCCTTTCTGCATCTGTTACTGAGAATTTGTTCACGGCTGTTTGTCGTAATCGATTTGGCGGAATATAAACGCACCTAAATCGAGATCGGTAGTCATCAGTATCTCTACACTAAAGCTATCGCGTTGCCCTCGCAACTTCTTAACGGGACAATAACCTATGTTTATAACGGTCTAACTGAAAGGGATGGCAACTTAACGGTGGGAGGCGAGTTTCGCTGCAACATCATGTAAGACAGAAGGTTTCGTTGTTTTTAGATAAAAATTTTATTCATTTGGTTAGTACGCAGCTTCTTCATTTGCCTCAATAAGCAGAAATAAAAAATAATAATTTCCCCGAAGCTCATTTCAAATATTTTAAACAGTTTCATATTGTAGTAGCATGTATATTATCAAAAACATATCTTCGTCACTCACAACTATGTCAAAAAAACCGCTAGTTAGCTTTGCGAAATGTTGTAAAAAAAACTTCCATGACTATCTTTGCGAAATCCATTAGGGAAAAAAATTTCTGAAGAAATAAAGGGATATGAAGAACATTGGTGGAAAATATCAGTATCCTCGTGGCACAAATAACTTTAAAAGGAAAGAAAATTCACTTGCCGGCAGCTAATGGGCGAAATGAAACAATGTTCGGAACTATGGGCACTAAGGCGACGCAGAAACCATAGTAGAGACTGTTCACGGTTAGCTAAGCATTTTTAAAATAAATCTTTCATAAATGTCACAACCCCTGCCTGTATGTACCAGACAAACTGAGTAACACGCGCTCNCATTTTTAAAATAAATCTTTCATAAATGTCACAACCCCTGCCTGTATGTACCAGACAAACTGAGTAACACGCGCTCGTAAAGTTGGTAAAGACGTAGGGAAAGGAGTTCCATCTTTTAACGTTTAATTAAAGAAGTTAGGTAAAGATTTGTGAATACTGAAATTATCTGTTTTACTTTAGTATTCTAATGATTTCACAGTTTCACTTTACCGACGCATGAATAAAGTGGTTAGGGTATATGACAATGTTGATTTTTCTTGTAGTGAAAGGATACACAATGTACATACAAGTGGATCTTAAGCAGAGCTTTCAGAAGTGCTNTATATTATCAAAAACATATCTTCGTCACTCACAACTATGTCAAAAAAACCGCTAGTTAGCTTTGCGAAATGTTGTAAAAAAAACTTCCATGACTATCTTTGCGAAATCCATTAGGGAAAAAAATTTCTGAAGAAATAAAGGGATATGAAGAACATTGGTGGAAAATATCAGTATCCTCGTGGCACAAATAACTTTAAAAGGAAAGAAAATTCACTTGCCGGCAGCTAATGGGCGAAATGAAACAATGTTCGGAACTATGGGCACTAAGGCGACGCAGAAACCATAGTAGAGACTGTTCACGGTTAGCTAAGCATTTTTAAAATAAATCTTTCATAAATGTCACAACCCCTGCCTGTATGTACCAGACAAACTGAGTAACACGCGCTCTGTAAAGTTGGTAAAGACGTAGGGAAAGGAGTTCCATCTTTTAACGTTTAATTAAAGAAGTTAGGTAAAGATTTGTGAATACTGAAATTATCTGTTTTGCTTTAGTATTCTAATGATTTCACAGTTTCACTTTACCGACGCATGAACAAAGTGGTTAGGGTATATGACAATGTTGATTTTTCTTGTAGTGAAAGGATACACAATGTACATACAAGTGGATCTTAAGCAGAGCTTTCAGAAGTGCTCAGTTTACCGTGAAAAGCCTTTACGCGTGAATAGCTGCCACTGAAGGGCAGCGGTGGCGCAGTGGCCAGGGCGCTCGCCTCCCACCACGGCGATCCGGGCTCGATTCCCGGCAGGTTCACTCCCGGATTTTCGCATGCGGGCCCCCTTGCCGGCGGGCCCTCTGGGGGCACTCCCGTTTACCNCCCCGCCCTTGCACTCCAGCGCCGCTCCATTCTAGGGCCTCACTTCTGTCATGCTCGGGGACGACGGTCAACTACGGGTCCCAGCTAGAAAGACCGTCACTCGGAGGGTGTTGCCTTGCCCTGGGTGCACTCCCCACACGCCAATATTATTATTAGCTGCCACTGAAATCCACTCGGCTCGCTCTGTCTGGTCGCCGTGAATTGCGAGTGTGTGAACCCACCATTAGAAGTCTACGGGAAATTTACATGTCCTAACTAGACTGTAAAAAATAAATATAAACTTCCACATATAAATTTTTGGTAATTTTATATTTTTGTTGCGTAAATTATAAATAATAAAAATTACTCTATCACGTACACAAACATAAATTAAGAATCTGGAGAGTCCTACAATACTTTGGTAAAAATATGTCAATGTATGGCTTAGTAAATATAATGTTGGTGTTACTTTACACATTTTGAAGTACATTGTTCAGAAATTGTGTATTTACAATTCGGTGCAGTGAATCAGTGTATTTACAATTACGTACAGTGAACCTGTGACTTAACTTTTGTGTAAGTGAAAAAAGACACACACATACTGTGGAAATATAGAAATGTTAGTGTTTGTTTTCTGCTACATAGCGATTGTAATTTTGTACTTTTGCACATCCCTGTGTAAAATTAGTAGTACATTGTACATGTCGTTTAACTAATATTCCTAATAAATTTACTTGGATGCAGAGTAAAAAAAAAACATCGATATATGTAGGTGTAAAAAAACACCAGCTTCGGTGGAGACACTGCATGCCATATATTTGTGTAAAATTACACAATGTTTTTTACAGTGAACGTGGTCTTTATNAATTAGTAGTACATTGTACATGTCGTTTAACTAATATTCCTAATAAATTTACTTGGATGCAGAGTAAAAAAAAAAACATCGATATATGTAGGTGTAAAAAAACACCGGCTTCGGTGGAGACACTGCATGCCATATATTTGTGTAAAATTACACAATGTTTTTTACAGTGAACGTGGTCTTTATNGCTTCGGTGGAGACACTGCATGCCATATATTTGTGTAAAATTACACAATGTTTTTTACAGTGAACGTGGTCTTTATTGCTCCTTGCTTCTGCACCTCAAACAATTAAAATATCTGCAGCTAGGCAGACACGTTAACCATACAGTACCTCTTCGTTTTACCCCGTTTTCCTTGGCACCTTGGTAACATGTATAGTAGGCCTACTTGATTTGCAGCCACGGTGTCACAGGTCCGACACGCTGACCCTAACGTAAGTTATGTAAATACGTGAGTAAGATTTAGTTGCAGGGCTTTAGGAGACACTATTATGCTTTTATTATTTTCGTCTCTTCTTTGAAACATGCGCCACAATGAATAAAAGCATACCACTCGTCACCCCAATAATACATATTCTATACACTTTCATATCCTGCATATGAATGCGTTCCCGAAAAGAAAGAAGACTGCATGCGTAAAAAGATAAATGAGGACATTTAGAACAGTGAAAGTTTTAACTTCGGTAGGAGAAGAGGAGCGTAGCAGTCAGCGGTTGCAATATAAACCTAAATTCTGCGCACACGAGAGTTGGGACTGGTTCAAGCTAAGTTGAACACTTATAAAGGACCTGTTGTTCAATTTTTTTTCCCATTGATGCCCTTAATATACACGGAACATACGGCTGTTCATGAACTTGTCAGTTTCACAACACTGAAAAATTACAATCAAAATATTTCACTATTAGTTCTGACCTTAGCAAATATTTTATATATTTACTAGCTAACACTGCCACGCATTGCTGTTGCACAAAAGATTAATTGAAACAAGTATATGTATTTTCAAAATCTTTATCATTGAAGTACTTGTTTATATATATATTTTTTTAGTTTTACCATCTTCCGCGCGTATGAATAAGTTGTGTGGTTTTCCTACTCTAGAACACGACACATACAATTGGCAGTGCGAAAAACATTGTTTCTAAATCTTTTCCGCAAATTTGCAATGACTGCCCTTGAGCTTTATTTATTGTCATTGCAAATGCCAGTCTGACTGGAAACTATGTTCTTTTAAAGTGAAAGGGAATTCCTGATGGAATAAATGGAATTCTGGGAAGAAGCACATCTCCTTTGAAAGCACCTTTCAATATGGTAGCTTCTATAGTATTGCCCGTCATTTTTTTTATTGCAAGGCGTGTGCTGTTGCAAAGTTTTGGTGGATTGATGTTACGAAGTAAAATAACTGGCACTCCTATTTTCAATTTTAATATATGTGGAGGCAATCCTGGAACATCAAGCGAATTTAGAAATTCTGGCAGATAATTTACCGCTTCATTTTCGTGCAATGTTGCATCCACAGATTTGTACGTGACATGTTCGCTTGTCGATAAGTATCGACATATATTAGTATCAATATATCGATATATCGACCATTGACGTACTTATAAGTATCGATATATCGTATTTATATATGTATATAGATAGATAGATATGTTGCTGGGTTGCGACTTTTCCTTGTTAACATTGCATTGTTGACGTTGCATTGTTAACTAAGGCGTTTCCTGGCGCGAAAGCATGGTAAAAATGAGCTTTTTGAAGATTTTAGTACCTTTGCAAGTAATACAGATAAAAAAAGAAAGGTGTACAAACACTCGTGGGAACGTAAGGAAGGTTTATAAAAAACAGAAGGAAAATCGGTTGATTTTTTCGGAAGTTACACGTGTCCGAACAAACGGACACAGAGGTGACAAACAAGCCATGGGATAGCAATATGCAAATATACAGATGACAGCAGTATCGCGTACACAATGTATAAATGGGCAGTGCATTGGTTGGGCTTTCATTTGTAGTCAAGTGATTCATGTGATAATGTTTATGATGTCATTATGGCCACACGACAGGAATTAACAGACTTTGAACACGGAATGGTAGTTGGAGCTAGACGCATGGGACATTCCATTTCGGAAATGGTTAGGGAATTCAACATTCCGAGATCAATAGTGTCAAGAGTGTGCCGAGAATATCTAATTTCAGGCATAACCTCTCACCAATGACAACACAGTGGCCGACCGCATGCACTTAATGACTGAGACCAACGACGTGTGCGCAGAATGGTCAGTGTTAACAGACAAGCACCACTGCGTGAAATAACCGCAGGAATACACGTAGGAAGTACGACGGACGTNACTGAGACCAACGACGTGTGCGCAGAATGGCCAGTGTTAACAGACAAGCAACACTGCGTGAAATAACCGCAGGAATACACGTAGGAAGTACGACGGACGTGTCCGTTAGAACAGTGCGGCGAACTTTGGCTGTACTGGGCTATGCCAGCAGAAGACCGACTCGAGTGCCTTTACTAATAGCACGGCATCGCCTGCAGCGCC
>NQII01001281.1:433545-471220 GCA_002778355.1 Clitarchus hookeri
GTTGTCAACAAGGAACTGTGCAAGCTGGTGGTGGCTCCATAATGGTGTGGGCTGTTTTTACATGGAATGGACTGGGTCCTCTGGTCCAACTGAACTGATCGTTGACTGGAAAGAGTTATGTTCAGCTACTTGAAGACCACTTGCAGCCATTCATGGACTTCATGTACCCAAACAACGATGGAATTTTTATGGATGACAATGCGCCATGTCACCGGGCCACAACTGTTCGCGATTGGTTTGAAGAACATTCTGGACAATTCCAGCGAATTATATGGTCACCAAGATCGCCCGACATGAATCCCATCGAAAATTTATGGGACATAATCGAGAAGTCAGTTCGTGCACAAACTCCAGCACGAAAACACTTTCGCAATTATGGCTGTCTATACAGGCAGCATGGCTCAATATTTCTGACGGGGACTTCCAACGACTTGTTGAGTCCATGCCACGTCGAGTTGCTGCACTTCGCCGGGCAAAAGGAGGTCCGACACGATATTAGGAGGTATCCCATGACTTTTGTCACCTCAGTGTATGTGTGTGTGTGTGTGTGTGTGTATACACACACACACTAACATTCTTGGACATAATTTTAAGGGGTTGTAGGGCACGCCGAGACAAACATTTTGATAATAGAATCACGTGTCCGGAAACTGATCTACAGACGTCAAACGATGAGCGCGTAGTTTGAATTCGGCGAGCTGCCTGGGTCAATTACATGCTGGCCGAAATGGAGCTAGCCTGCAGACGGCCAGCAGAGACATCAGTCCCCAATCTCTGCGCACGACGACAAACAGCTGATCGCAGTGCATAAACAAGGAGGTATGAAGCATTGCGCCCACCTTTACAGGAGCTGTTCGAAGTGACGTCCTCCGACTTGCAAGCAGGCGTTAACGCGGCCAACCATGTTGTTACGCACTCGGTCGAAAATAAAGCGTTTTTTTTTTAAACTTCAATACAGGTGGCATGACCCTTTCACGGGCTTAGTCCTAGTTTAATTGGAGGGGAGGGCCAGATTACAAACGCTGGCTTGGTACTTCAAAACCTCACTTGGCCGATAGGTGCATGTTTCTCCTACACCCAATTTTTATTTGTAGAGAGTATAGGCCTAGAGCCTGGTACGCACCTAAAACCTGCTCTTACCTTCTAACTCTAGTAGTTAGCCTACTGACATAGGTTGCGCCCCTTCAGGACCACAAAAAAAAAAGACAGATGGCAAGCATTCTCGCAGTCAAGTCCTCCTCGCTCTTCATGGTTGTTTGTTATACAAGAATTTTGACGTGACCCTATCACAAGAAAAATTCTGAGGCTGTTAAGTCGGAGCGACCGGAGGAAGGGAGGGCAAGCTATCGGACCTCCTCGCCCCACCCATCGTCTAAGGAAGATGTCATTCAAGTGCTCCCACGTGTTAAGTTGGCGGGGGTGCCGTCATATAAGATCCATAATCTATTGCCGCATGGCGATTAGCACATCTTCAATTAAAACAGGCAGCATGTCTTCCAGAAATCACAGGCAAATGTTACCATTCAGGTGATGTGGGAAAATTTGCGGCCAAATTAGGTAATTATTGACAATCCAAAACAAATATTCACCGTGAATTTGTATTTATATGACCCAATACATGTTTCAAGTGGGTTGTGATCACTCCACACATGGCTGATCTGGGTACCAAAAATTCCATCTTTCGTTAACATAGCCTCATCACACCACAATAGGATTTCACCAAAGTGTGGATTGTCATTAATTTGCGCTAAAAACCCACCCACAAAATTGCAAACGACGTGGAAAGTCCGCTTGGCCTAGCGCATGCACTTTCTGTAGGCAGTATGTGTGCAACTATTGCTGAAATAACATCTCCTAGACTGTCGAATTACTGACATCCATGATATGTTGAACCTTTTCTCCTCGAGTGTCGTTGATGTGTTGAACCATTTCTCCTCGAGTGTCCTTGATGTGTTGAAACATTTCTCCTCGAGTGTTCTTGATGTGTTAAACCATTTCTTCTGGAGTGTCCTTGGTTTGTTGAACCATTTCTCATTGAGTGTCGTTGATGTGTTCAACCATTTCTCCTGGAGTGTTCTTGATTTGTTGAACGATCCCTCTTAAGACAAGTGCCTTGGGTTACTGTTCAGTTCTCACATCACAGATAGTGACATTGCATTGTAAAATTTTAGCATTGATTTTCATGCTTTCTGATTTTAAATTTCCAGAGATTTTTTTTTGACAAATCTTTCCAAGTTAATTTTAAGAGCGTCTTTTCAAAAGACTTATTCCCATTTTCAATCAAAATGACATATTTCATTGAAATCTACCTTGGAAGCTCAAATGCACCAGCTTCTTGAATTTTTTTAGTCAAATCGACCTATTTCCCAATGAAAATTGAGATTTGAAAACGATGTTCGGCACAAAACTACTTATTTCCAGGAATATTCACGGTTCACCACAAAAAGCTTTATTTCCTATTACGGTGTAAAGTACATTGTGGTTAATATTGTTTAAAATGTCGTATTTCCATATCTGAATTATCGAACGTCCATGAAATCGATTGCTCAATAGAAATTTTTTCCCGTGGTGCAAGTCGCAACAGTAGAATGATTATCTGCATCCGGGGACAATGCATTTTAAATGGGATAAAACTGGACCCTGGTACCACCGGCAGGCCGCCATTTTGTGACGTCACCCAACCGCCGTATTGGATCTGGGTGACCTTGACCTTGACCCTAAGTTTATGACCTTTAATAAACTTGAACCCAACAAAATTTCTAAGAATTATAAAAACTTAAAAAAATAACAAAATTTATTTAAATATTATTATTAAAAATTATTATTAAAAGACTTACATTTTCAGAGGTCTCTCCACCACTACTCTTGCCAATTTTTTTGTTGGTAATTTTATCTGTCAACTACTAGCATCCGTTAATTAAAAGATAGGCCTCCACCCCCTTCAACACACAAATAGACCCTCTTACCTCGTCTCCGGATGTGATTGTATCCTATGCTAATCATGTCATTCTGCTTCCCCTCAAACTTACCGCGTACATGTTTTAACCATGCACATGGCTCCGCGACTTGGGAAGGGCTGCGCATCAGACACTTGTAACCCTGGAGAAAATTCTATTTTTTCTAATGTTTTTTTCTCATATAAAAATAATATTATTTTTTTACACCAGAGCCACAAATATATGATATACAGGTGTTTTAGAATCCAGGTTATAATTTTTGAAGACACAAATTCTTGCAAAAAAAATAATTTTGCTGCAGCCATAAAAAAAAAACACACAAGATAAAATTTCAATTCAGAAAACCCTACAGTTCAATGCAGAAAAAATCACACAAATGGGGAGAACATGCGTACAAAAATATAGGAAAAACATACAAGTGCAGAGAACATCTATGTACAAGAAATACACAGCCAAATGCATAAGACATCTATATACAAAATGTACACAAAATCATACACGACAAAATGCGAAGGACACCTAAATGTTATTATAGCCATAAGGAAGTGTACGTACACCATTTTCACATATGAGTCGCTTGTCATCTGTCTTTCGTAGCGCCATCTTGTTGATGCACTCCGAATATAAGACATGCTGGTGCGAACGAATTACGTGGACCTTCACCCTCGTGCTCATATGATTGTTTAAAACATCCGCGAAGTCTTCGAATTTTATTTTATTCTTCACCACGCATTTCTGAATTCCCTTGGCACGTTTTGTGACTTTTTCCCCGCATTTGTATGTGCACAGTTTAACCCGCAGCATCACGAATTCAGTCATGATCTTTCCGTCGCACTCATCTTTGAATTTACCAATGACTTTCTTGTTGATGGGCGAAAAGCACTAGTAGTTCGTGGGATAGCCGCTGGTGACAAACTCTGCAAAGAACTTTGCATCCGAAACCATGTGCTCATAGAAGTTCTGTGTTCGAATCTCGAACAGGAATGAGTCGGTGTCTGTATACAGGAGCTCGATGTCTTTTCCGTATCGGGCCTTCATCATGTCATAGTGGAACCTGTACATCGACGTTTTGGATATGTCGAGCACCACGAACCCTGCGTATACGGGCTTGTCGAAAAATATGGCTTTGTGCTGCAGTCAAATCAGGGAAATATTTTCTTTGTAAATTGTCCTGTCCAGAAATGTCGGGTTTGACACCAATTTCTTTAGTCGTTTCTCATTACACACCAATTCCATCTTTTGCCATTTTCTTTTGTTCTCCATTAATTTGCCGAAAGTTGCGTTGTTTACTAATTTGAAAAATTCTTTTTCGAAATCGTTGGTGGCCACCTGACGTTCTGCAATATTTAAATCTATGTAAGGTTTCAGCCAGGGACTTTACTCAAATTCTAGCACTCTGTGAATTTTCGTAATCTGCAATCCATGTTCCATAGTCTGCTTGAGGTTATGGTAATGGACGATGTAGCGGCTCTTGTCTACCAGCGTAGTCATAAGCTTTGGCTGTTTCGAGCCTGGTGGGCACTGTTTGACGAGAAGAAATGGTAAATCACAGTGTTTCTCGTGCAGGATACTCGACAATCACCTCCAAGATGTAACCGGTCGTCCCATCATCTGGTACGGACATGAGGTCGATGTTCACATCGGCCCACTTAAAGTTGCGTTTTGACAATGGTAGCGACATGGCCCAGCGGTACAGGTTGTTTGCATAGAGGTATTGTAATACGGTGGAAGGCTTGCTGGTATCATATGTTTCTGGCGCATAGATGTTGTTCGCCACAGCATGTCGTTTGATGCACTGGGCCACGCCACCACGGATCCCTTCCTCGACGAACATGTGCATGTCGTAGTTGGTTAGAAGCTCTAGCTCGACCCCCCATCATTCGCAAAGTGGCGTCGAACGCAAATCCCGGCGCGCTGACGTAATGTGCACAATCGAACTTGTATGTTGACATACACAAATTGCCGAAATTTTTGAAGACGTCCGCCAGGAGAAGAACGTCCATCTTCAAGTACAATTCTGAATACTTTCCCAGGTTCGCACAGTTGACCATTTCCCATACTTCCTGGTTATGGGCGTATTCTTCATCGCTGATCCCAGAGTTCGTCAGCCTGTTATATAATTCCTCTTTCGGAGGCAGCTGCCTCTCGTCCAGCTTCTCCCAACTGTCGACATAGTCATATGGAAACACGCCTTTACGCGTGGCGAGAGGCAGTTGGCCGGCACTGAAGAATTTCGCGGCGTTGATAAATTTATTCTGCAGTGAAAACTAGACCAGGGATGCCAGACTTCGGGCAATGAACCGGAAAGTTTCCACAAACTGGATAGAAAATCTGTCCCCCAGCTGCTTCAAAAATGTTACAATTTTTTCTCTGGTGTGTGGAATAATGAAAATATATTTTCCGTCATACCCCAGCTGCCTGACGATAAAATTCTCATCGTAGCTCCAGTTGTGGAAAAAGACGACAAGTTTCTTCGGTCTTCGGCGTAGCAAATTGCAGCTGGTGCAAGCGGTGAAGTGGTCGTAGTCCCTCACCTTATAGTTGTCATGCGTGAATGGAGCAGTGCAGTAGCATTACCGTGTCGCTCTGGCATAGCAAGTCTTTTCTGCGGGAGTGAGTGGCCCAATCGGCTTCGATGTGGAGTAAATATTTTTTACTTTTTTGCCAATATTTACAATTGCATCCATGAACTTTTTCTCTGCATCTTCCCCAGTGTACATAATAGGGCCCTGGATCAGCGTACATGTTAGTGTCGCTGGAATGACGTCGTTGTTCACATGTATATATGCATGCAGAATCTGTATGCATCGTGCTTCTGATAAGCTCACGTGCATGTACGACTGGGGTCCGGTTCGCAGGTGTGAATCGGTTTCAGAATGGCAATTTTGACGATGGGCGATTTATCATTGTTGTGGTAGTTCTTCAATTTAAAAACGGGAGGCCATCCGTCTTTACCTGGCTGTGGCATTTCAGCACGCATTGGAGTATTCTCTTTGCAATATTGCTTGTGTTGTTCCAGACACTGCTCCCCGACAGTCCGGATACCCGTGGAAAATCATGATAATAGGTGATGCAGCGCTTGCATATGAATCTTCCTATACTTGCTAGTCAGCTGAGATCTTATCAAACGTTCGAAATTTTTTGCATAGCAATAGTGGGCGTTCCCATCTTCGGTGAGGAGGAGGTTGATGTGCTGATCCTTCTCTTCATCGGCCAGACGTATAGGGTAGATCTGGTTTTTGCCTACGCCATATATATTGATGGAAACCCTAGGATTATTTTTCTCAAAAATATTTATATCTCGGAGTGGGGTCGGGAACTCTACCTATAAAAAATCAAATTTTGATTCGAGGGCTTTGTAGCGGTGGTCGAGTCGCTCAGGGTGTTCGCCTTCTACAAAACGCGCCAGAACTACTCATTTAAAGCACATGTGGTCACAGGTGTTTTTCGGGTTGATTATGGCTTCCTTCTGCTTGATGGATTCTGGCAGCTCGATGTAGACGATACACGAAAGAGTCCAGCTTGTTGAAACGCAGCTGTAGGTGGTTGACTGATTGTAATGTCCACCCGGACCCCCTTGAAACATACGTTCCTCCTCTTTACATGTGTTTTCCAGGCTGTTTCGTACAGCCTTCTCGATATCGCTAGCCTCTCGAAGGCTCTCATATCAGTGCTTTCGTCGAACAGCTCTGGTTTCGTATAATTGCATTCCAACCAAATGTTGAATTTCATGGGTCCGTGCTCCTCGATTTCTTCGGTGAGTTGTTTAACGATATTTTTCTCAATTCATGTCAAAAAAGTACAAATATGTTTCGCCAACCCGCTCTCGTTTTGAGTAATATATGTTTTCAAATTACACCGGAACGCGGTTTCGGCTTCCATGAACCCATTGGCGTTAACCATTCCAGCCAGAATCTGCGACGATTCTTGGTCGCAAAGTTTGGGCAGAGGTCTGAACCAAGGCTATGGGCTATAGGTGAGCTGCACTAAGTTGTGGACGTTTGGCTTGACGTGGAGCTGGCCCATTACATTTAGTCATGTGCTCCTTCAAAGTGCCTGTCCTCGTAAAATTCTTGCCACGTTCTCTGCAAGTATACGAGCGCATGTCTGGGTTGAAGTGTCAGCTCGCTTCGTGTCGTCGCTCCGTGCCCATATGCGTAAATGTGACAGTACAAAACCTGCAGTTAAGTGTTGCTGCCTGTCTGATCTCGCCTGTACAGCTGCGTAGGTGTTTGTGAGTATTGTCCTTCCGGTTGATGGTGATACCACACCGCTCGCAGATCTGAGTTGCATCCCTGTACGGGTTATGCACACACGGCCTTTCATGTCGGAACCCATTCTGGAATGAAGCTCCATAGAAACCGCAGACGAGTCCGGGGGCTCTGTCGATAGGTATCTTGGGGGTGTGGTCCGGTGCAGTGTGGGCACGCAGGTTTTATTTTGCAGTAGTTGCGGGTGTGACCTAGGGCCAAGCAATTACGACACTGGGGAACGTCTTGAGGCCTTTTCTGGTAGATACGAGGATGAACCACGGTCATATTTAATTTGGCGACTTTCTCGAGGGGCGGAGGTATAATATTTTGCGCGGCCATCACTTAGAAAAAAACGCTGCGGCTGCAAAGTGTGTTTTGTGGGATCTGATGTATCTGTTACATGTGTGTGGAATTGGACAATATCCAGTATGTTGTAGCCGTGGCCTTCAAGGTCTCTTTTGATGCCATCTTTTCTGGTGCCAGGCGTTAAGTCAAACACCACTTTTTGGGGTTTGTCTTCTATGATGCTGTAAGTGAAGCACTGTATGCGGTTCCCTTGCAGCGTACTTGCGGCTTTCGAATGCAAATACTGATCAGCCGTCACAATGTGAAGGCCGTTGCGGGCGATGTGGAAGGTGTAGTCGGTTTTGTCAATGACACCGAGCATGGCCACCAGCAGTGAGTACTGTGTGACGTCAGGTACGACCAGACGGAAATAACGTGTTTTACTCTGTTTGTTGGCAGTGGCACGTGGTTGTGTGGTGGCTTGTGGGCGGCCTGAAGGGCCAGGTGGTGTTTGGGAAGTCTCATCTGGGACTTCCCGCAGGGTACTGTACAGCTTTGAAACCGGTATGGGCCGTGACGCCACTAACGGTGACTGGCGGAGGCGTTTTTTTTTTTATCGCCAGAATTTACCTGTTGTCTTCTTTGGCGCAGTTGTTCGCGCTGTTTGTGGTTCCGTATGGTTTCAGTTCCCATTTCTCAGAATCCAGGTTGGATGTGCGGTTGTTGGAAGTGGTTGATTGCAATAAGTGTTTTTTGCAGTCGCAGGTGTTGTAGTGCCGTCCCCTTGCACTTGTCTTGCGCCAGGCTGGAGGTGTTGTTGGTAGGTAAGGAAGTCTCGCATTACAGAAGCGCGCCAGTCAGCCATCGCGTCCCCAACTGACACTGTTCACCAGGGGGTTGGGGGAAGACCGTCCGGGAAATTCCTGGAGTGTGTGTGTGTGTTTAATTAGAAAGTGGGCCTAATAATAATTGTGCAGTGCACTGTGGCCGCTGACTAGAATCTAGGGACTAGACCTAGATGACCAGTTTCCTGGCCGACCACAGTACCCAGGGTGTGTGCCGCGAAAAGTTGGGTCTTGTTGCTTGGATAGGCAGCGGCCGCTCCTCCACGTCTGGAGAGGTTGGTCCACAGTTTTCAAGTGTTGTCGCTGTAGTTAGCAGCGCGGGTGTGAAGGGAAACCTCGAGAGTAGTGGGAGAAGTAGGCTGCCAACATTGAAGTCCGCTGCGACGCGAGCCAGGCTTGCCAACTGCTGCTTCGCTACGTCACCGCAGCTCTCTCTCTCTCTCTCTCTCTATTGTTTTATTCTTACGTGATTCTAGGGGGAATACGGCCGTCCGTGAACTCGGTACATTCGCCAAAGTTTGCTAATTTTATTTTATTCTGACTGTAAACATACTCGTTCCCATGATGGTAGATGGCAATTTTTTCTGGAGTAGGTCAGAAGAGAGTTTTCTCAGTGTGTTCCCATTTCTTTAAGATATTTTTTTTTAATTTCCCTTCGGTATATATTAGAAGACTGAAGAGTTTGCACTGCGTTTCCAGCATATCACACTCGAAAACACTGTACAGTTACCCCCTCTGCGAATGTGATGAGAATAGGCTGAAGAAGCCAAAAATAGGGAACGAGCCTGCTGAGGTACTAGAAACTGCACGGCCGGAAATTTCATGCGAAGTTAACTCCTTTTTAAAGGCCACTTGCTTAACTGTGGGCTAACTCATGCTGGAGAGTCGAGCGTAAAGTATTTTACTCTCCCGTGTTTATATTCAGCAAGCAGATTATTAACAATACTTACAGAAAAATGCAGAAGGACGAAGCAGACGACGAAACACCACGAGAAGAGTATTTCGACTGGGCAGAATCACAGCGGGACATGCTAGGGCGGCTTGACAATAAATGACCAGGGAGATTACCTGACAACATTCATATACATTTTATCAATAAATTCGTACCGTAACTAAAAATGTAATATTTTTTACGAATGACGTTATGGAGGATCGGTAATGTTGACAAATGTTGACAAAAACTATGTATTAGGAGGGAAATCGTACTTTTGGCGGAAATATGCAGGGTGCACCAGCTAGGAATCGAACCTAACTCAGGGGGACGAAGCAGTGGTTTGATCCGACCACCTGTTAGCGCGATGCTATGTGATGGAAGACAAGCACCGCGATCTATGTGAGATAACTTTACCCACAAAAAAAGTACAGGTATGGTAAAACATTTATATGCAGAATATATTACATGTTTTGTAGCTGGGAGAAAGGAGTTTTCACAGCTGAGTGAGCGTTCCGAGATTACCTGTACCCTGGGGAATCGGACCCGGCTCAGCGATGCTGCTAAGGAATATTAACACTAGAAATCTCAGGCACCACCACTCCTACGGAATTATAATTTTTTAACAATAGAAACTTTAAAGATTTTTTAAAAAGATAATCTAAATATTTCAATAAATGTATATTGGAATTTAAAATAAATTACTTGGTTTGTGGTTATATTAAAAAATTATTAGTAGTACAGTATTCTGTATAACTCACCAAAGCAAAGAGATGAGAGGAACGGGTTGGAGTGTCTCGACTGCAATCACAGAGAGACGTGCAAGAGGCAGCTCTAAGCTGAATGACTAGGAGAAAACCTACAAACATCCACACACATTCTTATCGACAAACGATAAAAAGGAATACAAAATTTACATATGAAAGTGTGGGCAAGTCCTAAAATTGGAACTTTTTTTTTTCTTTTCCTGTGAAAAAATATTGTGTGACTTGTAACTCCTCGTCTCACCGTTATCGATTCACCGATTACCAATTAATTTGTTATACATTGCCGCACAAAAAAAACTGTAAAATTCACATCATGCCAAAAACTCAATACTATAATGTAAAATTTTTTACCAACGTTATTAAAAGTATTGTACAAAAAATGCAGAACACAACTAGCAAGATTTTTGCGTAACCAATTTACGTCTGCTCAGCTGGACGCCGGCAGCCTTGGCGCTCGTCCTTGCAACGTGTGCACGATGCAGTATCACGTACGGTAACATCTGACGGGCCACTCGCTTCTTACTAGGTCATACGCGGGAATACTACATGGAAAATGTATTTAACGATATAGGATGTTGGTTTTATATATATATATATAGATTTATCGGAGACGCACGTTTATATCTAACACACGTACGGTTTTTCCTATGCTCGTTAAAAGCGTATGGTTGGTTTCCTAAACAAAGAGAGCAGCAGAAGCGAAATAATATTTACTTACCAATAGACTAGAGAAGCTAGACTGGAAGCTAGATGACCGGAAAGGAGACGCGCTTGGAATCGCACGAAGCAAATTCACAAGACAGAATGCAAGAAAGCAGGTGCGTTTCTAGCTTATATCAGATTTCGGGAACTATTTTCTTTGTATCACTCCGCGGACGGTCTTCGTCCCTTTTCCATAGGTCCCTCTCTCTTGTACTTAATATACGTCGATTTGAAGGAAAAATTACAACATTTGTATAATTTTCCAACAAAATAATTTTAACACAGTTATGCAATTATGAGAAATAATTTATTTTGACATTGTTAATTTCGAATTCTTTTGAAAAAGTAGAAAATTTTTACGAAAATACCCCTTTTATGGTGGGTCTCGACTACAGCTGTGAGGGGAACGCTCATTAGTCGGAAAGCAGTACAATTCAAAGTTCAATTTCTGCGACAGCTAACAGGGAAACTATGGAGGAAATTCCCATTGTTCATGCCCCTGTGAACTTTACCCGGCGAATACGGAAACGTTGTGGTAAATTTCCATTGGATGAGAGGCAGTTCCGAACAAAGTTCGGGCGAATGGCAGTGTAGGTGGGGGGGTCCGTCCGTGGTGATGAGCACGGTTCTGTACAAAGTTCAAGTCTGCAACGACAAACGGTCATGGCGGATTGTGGGTAGTTGGTCAGGACTTCGCTATTGCTGTCCCAAGGCTCTAGCAGGTAAATTACAAGGCGTAACTTATGCAGATTGTTGCGAAGGTGATGTACTTCGTAAGTGTACAAGAAAAATTGTTTGAAACGTTCATCTTCGCAGAAATTTTAAGATATTCAGTATCTACTTGTGCGCCATGACTGCGAAGCAGGTAGAAATGCGTCAGCTGGAGCAGTTAGTACAAGGCCGGGTCAAGGATCTTCTTAGCTGCAAAGACATAGTAAGTGTGATTGTGGAAGCCGTTACAGCTGCAGTCTCAGAAGCAGTCATTCGTGAACTTAAGGAAACAGTTTCATTTAACCCGGAGGAGACGAACAAACTCAGGGGAGACTTACGGGAGATAGAAGAATCACTGCGGCAGGCGAAGCGCGAGCATTTCCTCGCATAATACGAGCTTGAACAATATCACCGGCGATCCAACCTTCGTGTGTTCGGCATCACGGAGAGTGAGAAAGAAGATATATAGAATTAAATAATTACTAAATGGATTTATCTCTATTAAATTACTTATTTGATTCTGTATTTTGTGAGTAATGGTTTCATTTAACAGGCCTTCTGCCAAAAATGTTAGATAACATATCTTAAATATTATGTCAATTTCCATTATTAATGCTTATGAAATGTGAACATGATTTACTCTAATAACACTCGAAGGAGTCATTGTACCCCACCGTGGTGCGTGAAAGTGAAACCCATACTTCTGAATTGATAAATTATATAAATAGGAGTGGTCCCAATATTGAGCCCTGAGGGACCCCAACTGTGAGTGATAGAGGTGGATGTGATGTGATATTTATTATTTTACCCTGGTGGTTAAAGAAACGTATGGCTGTTATTTGTTTTCTATTTTGTAAGCAGGATTTTATCATTTCTAGTGGTACGCCCCTAACTCCGTAATTTTCTAGTTTGATGAAGAGTATGCTGTGGTCCACACAATCAAATGCTTTTGCTAGGTCTGCAAATATGCCAATAGCGTGTTTATTTTTGTCTAAAGCACTTACTATTTTATTAATAAAGCTGCAAGTTGCTGGTTCTGTTGATCTGCCTTTCATTAAGCCAAATTGATTTTATGTCAGTATGCTATTTTTTCTAGAAATTTCATTAGTTTGTTGGAAATCATCATTTCTAGGATTTTTGAGAATGATGATGCAATAACTATAGGTCTGTAGTTGTTCATACAAGTTTAATTATATTTTTTTTTAATATTTGTGTAACTTTTACCAATAGGCATATAAGTCTACCTGGGAAGATACCAATTGATAGACAGTTATGAAATATGTATACAAGTGGAGTTTTAATTTGGTGGTAATATTCCTTTATTAAGAAAACAGGGATCTCATCTAAACCAGCTTTCTGACAACTTTTACGATGCCATTTTCTGTGAAAGGTTGAAAAATGTTATTTATATTTTTTGCCATAGAAGCTGCTGTTTTTTGTTTGTACTGGTATACTTACAGTTCTATACATGTCATTTAGCAGTCTAATTCTAGTGGTTTTAAAATATTTATTACATTTATTTCTAAATATTTTACTATAGTTTAATAAGATTGCCATTTACTCTTACACTTATGTTTAACTAATCTTGTAAATTTATGTTTAAAAAAAACGCGTTTTTATATTTGAATGCAAAATTTTAAAACGGCTCGTTTGGTAAATCCTTTTATCCTTCAAATTAAATATATAATTTTTTTTTTTTTTTTTCAATATTTTTTTAGGGCTTCTACGAGTTCCCTCGCAGGCCCGGGCTCCACGGGCACAGCCGTGGCTTCCACCTCCTCTCGACGCACTTGTAGAAACACGAGAAACATTGTCGAGAAACTCAAATTGCTAAGTGTATTTTTCAAAATGTACGAAAAAATTCCATTCTGTGTGTCACAGAAATAGATTCAAGATGAAAACCTAATGCTCAGCGAGTAGCCGCAGCTTCCAGGAACACTCTCTCGGACAAAAAGTGTCATCTATATTCAGTTCTCTGAACTTGGTGAAAGTGTTCCAACGATATCGACTATTTGCAGAGAAAATGCTACATCAATACCATTTGTTATCAGACGGTATTTTGACAAAATAATTTCTGAATTGAATTATACGTATATGTTTCTACAGTCACTTGACCTAAAATTATTTCGCTTAAAGTCATTTGGCCTAAAATTATTTCGCCTAAAGTCACTTGGCCTAAAGTCACTTGCCGTAAATTATTTAGGTTAAAGTCATTTGGTATAGAATTATTTGGCTTAAAGAAATTTGGCCTAAAATTACTTGACCTAAAGTTATGTGGTCTAAAATTATTTGATCTAAAGTCACTTGATCTAAAGTAATTTGGCCTAAAATTATTTAGCCTTAAGTCACTTGGCCTAAAATAATTTGACCTTAAGTCATTTGGCCTAAAATAGTTTGGCCTAAAGTCACTTGGCCTAAAATTACCAAGTCTGCAGTCACTTAGCCTAGAATTATTTAGCCTAAAGTCATGTGGCCTAAATTTATTTGACCTAAAGTCACCTGGCTTAAAATTATTTAGCATAAAGTCCTTTGAGTCTAAAACTATTTAGACTAAAGTTGTTTGGCGTAAAGTGAAATTAGCCCTGGAGCTATGAAAGGCTCCCACGGCGGTTACAAAAAAACAATACGTGCAACGCAGTTAAGATTTGTACAGTTTTTTATGCAAACTCAAGTGAATGTATGGATGCCAAAGAATGAGGTCTTTAAAGGTTGACGTTTCCGACACTAGCAAACTACAATTAAAATATAGTTGAGAAGTAAAAATGATGAACGATGAACGTGGTTTATCGTAAGTATGATATAAAAGTAGAAAAGGACGCATTNTGATGAACGATGAACGTGGTTTATCGTAAGTATGATATAAAAGTAGAAAAGAACGCATTATATATATATATATATATATACATATATATACATATATATGTATGTGTGTGTGTGTTACAATACATTTAATAAAATTCCTTAAAACAATAAGTTGAATTTTCTAGAAAGGTAATTCAATAACAGTGTTGGGTGCTACCACTGGCGGATCTAGAAACCCATTACTACTTGAGAAGTAATTAAATACATTTTCAATTATGTTCAAAGTACATGCTTAACTAAATGTAATAAACTTTAATGCTACATGTAAATACCAGTACTTAGTAGATACGATATCTAAGTACATTCTACAATTTCCCACTACTTTACTAGGCCAAGTGTATTTGATAATACCGCATTTTTAATAACGTAGTTTCTTTCAAGGATAACCTCATTTTTACCAGTGTAAAATTAAACTTAATGGGAGGGATCTCCAGCCCCTTTGGCCCTCCCCTTTGTATCAGCCATTTAGTGCTACGTAAATGTCAAAGATAAGATAAGTGGATAGTATGAAAATGTTAACAATATTTTGGTAATATCAAACATATTTGGCACTGACGAGCTAATTTTCCGAAACTCTAAACCAGACTTTCAATTGATTCGGTTATCAAATTACGACAGCACTGCCAGACCAATTTGCACATTCGGATTTTGCTGATGATATTCATTTTTACATGCAGATATTTGGCTGAACAAATAAACTGACACGTGAAACTGGAGCTCTGCGGCATCTAGTTATAGGTACGCATCGTGAAACCCGAGCACGCGCTGAATAGATTAAACACAACAATCACTGCACTAAATCTAATTATGTTAATTATCAGTTAGAGATGATAAGGTTTTATCGTATGGTATAACGTACAGGACACGCGTATGTATATCTGTGGGCTGCATTTTTACTAGGGCCACGGAAAACTGAAATATGCAAGCATCACTGTGTTAAGTCCGGAAGTACGTTAAGTAATGTCGGAGGTCGGGTGCATGCACGTACCATCAGCAGGAGCCGCCTTCGTCACAGGAACGTGACTCTTTGTACAACAATTGAGGACATTCATGTCACAAATAAATGCATTTTTTTTCCTTCCTTCCAGTATTTAAAATGNCTCTTTGTACAACAATTGAGGACATTCATGTCACAAATAAATGCATTTTTTTTCCTTCCTTCCAGTATTTAAAATTTTTAATCACGGTGGCAGACACTTCTGCTTCAACTACACTGGCGAGCTTAAAAATCAGTTCAAACCACAGGTATGAACCTTAGCAACAGCATTGTAATCAAACAAAACCGAGAAAGTACATTAACACATTGTATTTGTTTAAAGATTGGAACAAAAAAGGGGGATGGGGGGAGAGAGCTCAGCTTTAAAATTACACCAGGTTTTTTTTTGTATTCTGTTGTATTCCATTGAGATATTCAGTTTNCTCTTTGTACAACAATTGAGGACATTCATGTCACAAATAAATGCATTTTTTTTCCTTCCTTCCAGTATTTAAAATGTTTAATCACGGTGGCAGACACTTCTGCTTCAACTACACTGGCGAGCTTAAAAATCAGTTCAAACCACAAGTATGAACCTTAGCAACAGCATTGTAATCAAACAAAACCGAGAAAGTACATTAACACATTGTATTTGTTTAAAGATTGGAACAAAAAAGGGGGATGAGGGGAGAGAGCTCAGCTTTAAAATTACACCAGGTTTTTTTTTGTATTCTGTTGTATTCCATTGAGATATTCAGTTTCAAAGAGAACAGGTCAAATTACAGGATGAGCATAGGAAGTAATTAAATATAAACGGTAAGATTACAAAAATTTAAAACGTTATTTGGCATAACATTTGTGATTCAATATTTTACATTACCCCACGTCCTTATACGGGATGAGAGCACGAAAATTGTACTGGCCTCAGCGTGCCCAATAGTAGTTTTACTCTGTACGTGTGGTAGCGCAACGGATATTTTAAGTTTGTCAAAAAAAATGTAATACCATTTTAACTCTCAGTCTTTCTTCTATCAGAAAACATCAAGTACGTATTCGAGTTTTGCTTACAATGTATAGAAATGAGAGATTGTGGATTGAGTAGATTTTTTTTTGTTGCCAGTATTGATGGTTGTGTGTATTGCATGTCCTGTAACAACTAACTCAAGTTTTATACACATATAATTTTTTAAGGACTTAAAAAAAAAAATTAAAAGTTTAAATAGTCGAATTTCAATAGCTTGTCTGTATATATTCCACTAAGTAAGCGAGAAAATATTTGATCATTCCATGTAAACAGCAATACCGCGACGACGGTTCTGTACTCGTGCATTAATCTGGACGACGAAGCGCGAGGCAGACGAAGTGGTTGCGCCATTCAACCGACATTTAATGAGGCCTGCTGAACGAGGGAGTGATCAAAGAGCTTTCCGCGCGACCACAAAATGTGCGTTTCGGCGACCACCTGTTGAGCGAGTGGAAATGGGAGCCGGGAATGGGCGAACTCCGCCCGCGTGGGCGGAACCAGCCAACCGTGACGGATGTTACGGCCGAAAATGGCAGCAGCGGAAGGGACAACATTCTGAGCCCCAATTGCCGATTTCGCAGTTGCTATGGTCCATTCACGGTTTCTTCGCATGTTTTGAAACGAACCTTTGAAAAATCACCCTGGCCGTAACATGTCGATATTTTTTTCAATAACTTGTGTACCACTAATACATAACACTGTGATTAACTTTAAAGTACTGTATTCTTGAATAAATGAAACTTTAACTTTAGTGTTATAACTTGTAATATTTGTTTCGTATTAAATACGAATTAAAAACAGTGAGATCAGCGATGTGCTGGCAACGGCTAGTAAGAAATAGTTCACAGATAGATATTGTTTTAACGCAGTTTTTTAGAATGCTATTTGTAAATTAAACGTTGCCTATTGCTATATTTGAATTTTTAGGTAGCAATGAAGGAACCATATTTTACTGTTACGGTTAAAAAATATCAGAGCAAATTACCGTGCGTACGCCCTAGTGACATGGTGTTTTTTTTCGTCCGAGGAAGAAAATTTAATAGGCGGAGCGGAGCTTGTCTTCCTCTCTCTCTCTCTCTCTCTCTCTCTCTCTCTCTCTNCGAGGAAGAAAATTTAATAGGCGGAGCGGAGCTTGTCTTCCTCTCTCTCTCTCTCTCTCTCTCTCTCTCTCTCTCTCTATATCTCTTTCTCTCTCTCGGGAAATTTCGCATCGCCTTTAGTAACAGGAAAATTATTCGTTTTCAATTTTNTCTCTATATCTCTTTCTCTCTCTCGGGAAATTTCGCATCGCCTTTAGTAACAGGAAAATTATTCGTTTTCAATTTTAGCATATTTCATTCTTATTACAGCAAAAATAATGATTTTTGAATTGGTAATTTACAACTGAAAGGAGATTTCATTATTTGAATACTTATTGTAATATATTTAGATGTGATGGCGGGACAGTTACAAATCCGAATTTGGCAGAAGTGGCGACTGNTTGAATACTTATTGTAATATATTTAGATGTGATGGCGGGACAGTTACAAATCCGAATTTGGCAGAAGTGGCGACTGGCGACGCCGACATGACATGGCGTGTTTCTGAACTAAGCGTCAAGTTTTTACTCGTGTTTTTTAAACCTACTTAGGCAAGTTACTATGTTGTGATAAATATGTTTTTCCACGGCAGGAATAAATATACTGTAAAGTGCGTCGTGACCACTGTGTGTGTGAAAGAGTATTGTTGCAATCACGTTACGTTGTACCAGCGTGCGTGTGATTGCAAATACAGGACGTGTGAAATTTATACGTTTTAAGAGTGAAATTTTTTTTAAATACGAAATTAATTGTTTGAAAGTCACGTCTGTTTATTACAACGTTGTAACCTTTCCCGAAGTGTTTGAAACAACACATTTGTGCAACGGCTTACGTTTCTGTAGCTTGAGTGTTTGCCACAACCCTAACAAAATACTAAGCCCAGCCAGATAAATGTAAATAAATAATGAAATAAACCCAGTCAACAGCTAGTACCAATGCACATAAATATGAGAGGAATAAAAGTTACGGTAGGCCTATTTGTGTGCATGTTCGCCACAATCTTTTAAGTTTGTCGTTGCTACGTTCAAAAAATAAGCGACACGAGTTGCATACTTGAATTTACTGTGTCTTTTCGTTGGACTAGCTGTCCCTTCGTTTTAATTTATATTCCAACTAAGGCCGTTATTTTAACGAAAAAACTCAACACACATCAATAACAAAAGGTTAAATATTACAGTTCTTTTCCCCGCAGTTATAACAGGGTTAAACACAGTCGCGGCAAAATATTAACATGCATTATGTGTAATGTGCCATGTCGTGTATAACAAGTATGTTAACAATGTAAAATAATAACCGCAAGAGTTATAATCAACATAGATATTGTTAAAAGCCATAAAACTGGCCTAGATATCGTTATAGGCCTAAATTGTGAACATCCGTACGAAATGGTTTTTGAAATACGACTAAATTCTTTGAACAGATGAAAACAGTAAAAAAACATTTGACAGTAAAAACGTAGTCACATGGCAGTGTTTATGTTTACATGTAGCGGAAGGATACGTAATCAGTACCTAACCAAAAGTAGAACTTTAGCAGGGCTTCAGAAAAGTGTGAAGTAACCGTGAATGGCCTATAGTCATTTGGTAGATCTTTACTCCTACGCAAAAGCAAACCTCCACAAGTGACCGTCGAGACTTGTGTGCTATCAGAAAGAATCTCAGAGCACAAATGAAGACGCTCTTCTCGTGTAATGTGACTAACATCAGCCAAAGAATACCGAGAGTTCGGATAAGCTCGGGTTTACTCGTCAACTGAAGACAAACGTGATCATTATTATTGGCCATGCATATTGAGCATTGTAATATATCTATTTTTCCTTATCATTTTTTGGTATTGTATCCCAACCTAACAAGACCACATAAACTTACCTTCTTAACAGGCGAATAAGTGCTCTTGCAGCTTAAACTGACACAGAATAAATACTACTTCAATAAATGTTATTACACTTTGAGTAATATAGGCTGCTTGAAGTTCATCGGAGTTTACGCAATGTACTAGTGTTCCTGAAGTTGCACAATCCCGACCTATCATGATACTTTGGTCAATGGTAGTACCATCCAGTAAGAAGATAATAACTACCGCGAACACAAACGTTCCATGGCACCTGTGGTAAGCTTGCTGCATGTCGAGGTATTTGCAAACATTAACCAAGAATCAAGTTTATATATATATATATATATAATATCTTTGTTCTTGTGCTGTGACGGTGTCACACCTACCATCGGGTGTACGAGCCTAGAATGCCTCGCCATATTTGCTGTTGGTTTCTATGTGAGCGACGTGGGAAGTGCCGATGTGGACTTGGCTTTCCTGAGTGCGAGCGCCCCGTCTGACCTCTGCCACTGCTGAGTGCCGGCTTGAGAGCTGGCGTTATACTAGCGCGCGGGCCACTGGTCTGCCTTCTCGACGCCTCTTCGTGCCTTACCCCTTCCCNTAAATTATTTCAAAAGATAAGTTGTACTTGTAATTTCTAGTTATAAAAGAGTATTTTTGTACCTGAGGGAATAATATTTGGTGAAAGTGTATTTTTGTAACAAACTGGGGTAAAATTTTGTAATTCTTGTTGGGGTTTTAAAAAAATATCACATGTACCAGTTTAAGAAAAATTTCCATATATATATATATATTGTAACGGGGAAGCCCTCACTTTTATTTCTGTGCAAACCTGAAATGTGATCAAAATATATTTTTTGAGCCACACTATGGCGGGGGTTTTCTATTTCGTTGGGAAAGAACACACCAGCTGAGGAAGTAGAGACGGAGCTACTGTTTGCATGTGTCGGCTAGAAACCGTCACAGTGTGTATATAAACATATATAATATGTTACATATTATGTATAAAATATACTATATATATGTTGTTTCGCCGTTAGTGAAACACGACAGAATTAAACGTCTTGAAAAGAATCCCTGCCTGCCAACTGCGAATATTTCTACGGGTACGCTGACTATCATACTCATAATAAGGCGGGTAATGATACATAAAAATAAGTTCAATGATGTTAACGTCTTGTTACAAGTGTAATGTTTAAATTTATAGACGCAATCCTATTTCATAAAGTTTCTGTATGTTTTAGGCACATAAGAGTAAGCAGGGCTTTCTTTGCTCTCTCATGAAATAAGGTCATGGGTTCAGTTATAGGTCCCGGTGTTTTGCGATTATTTGGGTGAGGATTTTTATGTAAGAAGTGCGGGGTGAACTGCCGCGAAAATAATACAAGAAGGAGGGGGTAATATCCCGTCATCACCCACTGTTTTCGTTTCGCCGCCGTCCCATCACCCGGCTGGCCATAGACGAGAGGTTTTCCCTTGTGTAAGCTATTCTTCACACGTCCCCAGGCCAATCACATCCATGCGGGGGCACATAATTGTAATTTTTAGTCAATTTTAGTTTATAATCCCCCTTTCCCTTGCGATTATCCATCCGTCATAAGGCGGAACCTAAATAAGTCGCAACAAAAAAATATTATCAAGCTGTTATCTATTTTATTTTATATTTTTTAATCTGTGTAGCAAGTATTACGACTACTTTTAATAAGTTTTTGTAACGAACTATCAGTCGCTTTTTCCTATAGGGACGCACCCATGATCTCGAATCTTCACTAACTTTAGCTAGTGCAACGACAGCCATAAGAGATTGACGGTATTCAAATTATATTGCTACTGGTACATTTGCACGTTTGTTTTTTTATACAGTATTAAAAGAGTTACATTTTGTGTGTGAATTTTTGATATATTACGACAAATTAAATTATAAACAAAATATTCAGGCTGAGATTTTATATTATATTACTTAGGTATATTTGGGTAGCTCATTATATTTTTTTTAGCATACGTATCTTTATTTATGTAAGATATTGTTTTTACTATTTATTAGTTGCAAAAACAGTAAAACTGTGAGTTTGGCATGCCATTATGAAAAACTATAAATAAACATTTATACTTATTTGAAATGATACCGCACTTAATGTAAAAGTTGAATAGTGTTTTGCTTAAATAAATAGCAATTAACATTTTTATACTTGACGGCGTTTCAGCCTTTCTTGTATAACGCTGAAAGAGGAAACACATCGCAGGAGATTTGGTAGCTTTGTTATAAGAGACACCGAGGGATTTTACTAAGTCGAGTTACTTAAATGTCAGCTTGTTCTTTTACTGCTTTTGGCCGTTCGCTTGCTCTTCATTTAATTAATTTTTGTTGAATTGCTTTTTTTTTATTTAATTTATTTTTACAATAAACCTTGTTCACAATCGTTCTCCATCTCGTCTGAGAATAGTGTAACAGATTTTTACATGCGCCACTGGAGATAAAATGTTCAACTCGAACCAGCCCACGACGGTGTTCTGGCAAGATTTCTACCTCGTATAGTTAAATGTTACATCCCAGAAGTTCCGCTAGCATCGAGGACCACGCTGCTAGGATGCGGAGTCAGTGCACATAGCCAGTTCGTGTAAACAAACTGAGGTGTAATTTTGTGTCTAGAAATTTTTATCACGCTACATATAATTTATAAATGACAGACAAGAATGATGAGGTCAACGGGGATAATTGATCAGCCCGGAAGACGGCTGGTACCTCCAGGTCAAAGAAACTACAGCGTGGACTAGGCAAGAAGTTTGAGGTTGTTTGTAATTGCCTTTCAATGTTAGAAAGAAAAAAAAAACGCAACATCCAGTTCCGAATTTATGAAGAAAATCTCTCGCATATGAAAAACCCCCAACCTGGCCGGGAACCGAGCATACGACCTTCAGCCAGCTACGTCTTATATGCTATGCTAACTAACGGTCCCAGTTTTATGTGGCTAAACTAATTTCAAAAGCGGGTTATATGCTAAATTAATTTAAAATAGAAACCCTACATGCATCAATAGCTTAACTGTCTACTTTGTTTTGGAGTGTGTTGTTTTTCATGCGTGCTTTAATGTACTATGTGGTTTTATGTGTTGATTTAGCGGGATAGTACGTGTTAGTTTTGGACTAAACTGCGTTTGGGTTTTTGTCGGGGATTTTCCCGCGCTGTTAAAAATGTCCGTAAATTCACGGAAATGTTTACGGAAATGTAGAGAAAATATACGGAAACGCGTTATGTAATGACGAAAAATGGAACGGAACTCCGTACATANTGTTTACGGAAATGTAGAGAAAATATACGGAAACGCGTTATGTAATGACGAAAAATGGAACGGAACTCCGTACATGCAAAGTACGGGATCTTTCCATATTTCAGACAGCTACGGGTTTCGGGAACAAACAATGCCGAGGATACACGAAGCGCTCTTCGCTCCTGTAACTAGCAAATTATTGTTCCTGCGATAGTTGGGATATTCACGTCTTTTAAACCTATTCTCTCAAACATCAGAAAGTTGCAAGAGTGAACAGTAACAGCTAGCAACACTTCAAAACCCTCAAACATTACTAGAAACTTTAAAAAGTGTCATGCTTCTTTGTACATAAATACCATGTTAACACCAATTTATACTAGCAGGATGTGGTAGCAGAGCAGTAAAAATTACTGACTGTAATTTTTTGACTCGCGTCAAAATCCCGCCTGAGAACAAAATATAATAATTTTTTTTAATTTTATTACGCTGGCAAACACCCGTATAAAAAAATTCAACTTATTTTTGTAATCTTTATTTACATGCTTGAAATACGCAAACAACGTAGAGGCTATTTTCCGGAGAAGTCCGTTAATAAACGGAAATTTTTATAAAATAACGGAAAGCCCGTTATTTAAAAAAACAAAGGATATGTAAATTTGAGAAGATTTCTGGATACATTTAAACAAGTAATTTTCCGTAATTTCACGGAATATTTTTTAACAGTGCAAGAATTCCTTTGATTTGATTGATTTTAAACATGGTAATTTTGTTTCATTTTTGTAAGCATGTGCGATGGAGCCACTGTTCCTGAGACGCATAGTTTAGTTGTTGTTTCTTTGTTATTTTATTTGATGCCAGAAAACCACATTAAAAATAGCTTACCTGGAGTTTTAACCCGAAAACTTTTGGTCCATGACGTCTTTCTGTCCTCTGCCACGAAGACTGCCGTCTAAAGAAGCTGATATGGTTCTCCCTCAGGCAGGGTAATACGTATCTTCAAAGGGAACAGTTCTCGGAATGGCGAGGCAAGAGACTCGGAATTGATCAACCCCGCCTCCCAAAGAACTGTTGAGATGAAGGCCAATTCAGTGCTGTCACGAGAGAAAATCCTCAGTTACAGGACGCTCTATGTAGGCCCAACTCACTTATTCTACAAACATACTGCGAAATGCTTGGCGGTCATAGATTAAAGTTGAGGTAGGTAGATTTAGGTCTCTTGCGAATTCCCCGAAAATTAACTCGCCCATCAAAAGTAAAATTGTCAAAGTCACATGGTTGACAATGATATGCAAGTCTGTTTACATTTGAATTTTCCACAGAACCGTCCTTTTATATGAATATTTGATTAAATTGAAGTATGTTCAAGCTGCATTAAAACCAGGTCAGAGAACCTGTGCGAACATCTCAAACCACATACATAAATAGTTTTATAGCCTCGAATACTATCCGCGTTGTTTCTGATAGTGCTATTGCCATAAAAACGCGCAGATATCTTCATAACAGTAATTATTTTAATAAACTTGTAGATATATAAAATTATTGTAATTTTCTGACTTATTAGAATAACATTACATATTTAATTAGCAAGAAATATGTTATTAAAATCAGCACATATTTTATATATATATTATTTATTTCAATTAGAGTTTTTCTATATCGACAGTTACATAGGAATATACATAATTATGTAAAAGTTCAATTTAACCAAGAATAAGGTACTTTTATTTTAGCAAGTATATAACGCCTTGATACGCGACATATTTAGGAAACAACCAAACACGTCATATATGGGGCGATTTTTCAAAGGTTTGAAGAAACCGCGAATAGATTACAAGTACTCTGTGATACTGGGGCGGCACCTGGTTGCCTTNGATTTTTCAAAGGTTTGAAGAAACCGCGAATAGATTACAAGTACTCTGTGATACTGGGGCGGCACCTGGTTGCCTTGCTCAGGTCTTGAACTGTGATGATACGTGGCCAGCGGGCGGCGTGGGTTTCTCTGATTGACCAGCCAGAGTTTCGTTGCGTCAGTGGCGTCCGAGGGTTGTCAGGATATTAAATCTCAAAGTATTATATATATATATATATATATATATATATATGTGTGTGTAAATATAACATACGCCTGTAACTGACATTGTAACTTCTGATTTATAAATGTTGACTGGGAATGATGTAACACTGTTGGAGTTAACAAAGTTTAATCTGGGTATCGCCGTTACGTGCGTGGATTTTACTCTTCTTATTTTTAGAATGGCTTGCAAAAAATTTAAGTATTTTTTAAATGCCTATCAGGTAAACAAGTTTAGTTGGCCTTTTGGTCTAAATTTCCTGTTATGAGGTGAAATTACTTAGAAATGTTTTGTGTAGTAAAAGTATATTTTGAGGATTATAATGCTTAAAAAAAGAAAATTGCTATGCTTAAAGAAGTTTAAATACATAGGAAATGATGCAATATTTTATTCTTTGTTATGAGTAAAATAATATTCACACTTGTATATTATTTCTATTTCTGAATAATAACATAAATGTTGCAACCTTCAAGAGAGAAAAAACAATTCATACTTGGCCTATTTCATGTGGAAATTTTGATAGTCTCCTTGTTGCTACGAGTAGATGTTTTATTATTTCGCTAGTATGGAGCTATATTTTTCATTGCGAATTTGGCAAGGGAATGCTCATAAATTGCTTAAAGTGCCTTGTATTTCTCGTTACAAATACATGTATGTATATTACCGTATTTTTAAAACGGCAAAATAATAAACATGTGTGATAAATTAATTAGAAAGTTTTTGCTTAAGCAATCTCTGTTTAATTGTTATAAGTGATGCCAGTAAATACGTTTTCTAGGCATTTTTTGTCACCTTTATAGTTAACGTAAAATTTGTAAGACTATTCCAAGGATGAAGGGGTTGGCAGACATGGCTCGGGATGTTCGGCCCCCCTTCATCCGCTCGCACATTGTTACAAGCGTTATAATACCTGAATATCCGGTATTTATTATTTTTCAAAGGCATATTTATAAACAATGTTATATTGTAAAGGCTATGTGGGCGGAGTTAACTTGGAAAACCTAACGTTTTAAGATTATCATAACTTCAGCAAATATAAAGCATAAGTTTATTATAATAATGTGTTTTACTGAACAAAGTTTTGCCAGTTTTTAAATTAACTGCATTAATTTAATTTTTCACTTTGTGTAACCATTATTATACCCACAGAAATACCAGTAGTACGTTACCACTATAGATGCTAATCAATTCCACATATTAGATTTACAGCGGGAACATACTGTTTCATATTTAAATTGAAGGCAATTTTGGAAGACTGGAAGTTCTAACGTGAAAGAAAAAGCAGTTTAGCGAGACAAAGTCACACAAATGTAGATAAAGTAATGCATGGTTCACTAAGGAGCGAGTAAATGTAACAAATCATTACTTGGAACCGCATGCATGCAACAGAATGAATTCTGGAATTTTTGTTTTGGATTCAGGCATACTCAGGTTTGAGGACGTTCCTAAATAATAACGTTTCTGTCTATTTTTTAAGTTGTATTCGTTACGCTATAATGCCGTTATTGTTATCCTGGTTGAAAAAGGGGATGACTATAAATGCATTTTCAAGTTTACGTTTATTGTTAAATTTTACTCGTTACACCATAGTCGTTTTCTTGTAAACCCTGTTCCACAGGATGAAGGGGCTTCGGAGCTCATACGTCGTCTAAGTCCCTGAAACCGCATGTCTGCAAATATTTCCCTGGGCTTTCCACCCTGGACTAGCGCTCGTGCTAGAATTACGATCCAAGGGGCTCTTGACCGGAATCACATACAATGCCCGGAACGATCCAGGAGAATAAACATTGGAGCGGGCAGCAGTGAACCTCGCCGTGCCGACGCAATCCATTTAAGCCTCTCGAGTCTGCGTGGTATGAACTGCTTCCGCTGGCCGGCGGTGCTGACCTCTAGCATTTATCATCAGGTAGAGAACCTCCCCGGAAGAACACGGTCTTCTCTTCCGCTTTGCTCCAGCTTCGGCGGACTCCGGCTTCCTCTGAGTACGTACATTCAAATGCAAGCCATTTTGTGAGGTAAGTTTCCCCAGGGTTTAACGTCTCGTTGGCAGCGAGGTCGTTACAGACTGAGCAAGGCGCTGAGAGAGGCAGAAGTGGGGAAGGAATCTGCCATGGCTAGAGACTCTACCACTTCGCCTTATATAATATGTAGTGACCCGGAAATTTCGCGAATTTTTCTGGCCGCAAGTTAGACTCCACAATCCTTTGTGTACTTGAGACTAAGTCAATTGTCCATTGGCTGATGCTCTAGTTTTACCCCAGACCAGGAAGCACGGGATTCGGTCCTTGTTTTCTTGCAGGTTCGTTATCGGCTCAAACTCGCAGAGGGAGTGTCTTACAAACCGCGATCCAATTGAAAAAGAAAGTCAAATGCACATGTGTTTGAAGTCTAGCTCTCCCTCACATGAATTCGCGAAATTCCCGGGTCTCTAATAACATGGCACCAAGCTAGACTCCACAGTACTATACACACTCGAGTAGTGGTCGCCTGTCCATTGGCTGCCGTCGCAGGCACAACTCATTCTCCTGTTCTACCCAGCCAAACAGAGTAATGATACCATAGTGTTGAATGTTTACTATTGGTTCTGAGCCCTGCAGGACGTGTGGGAAGAGCAGTGGTCCAATGACACACCTGAAACTAACATATACTTACATGCTGTCTATCACAGTGCTGAATTATCACGCGAAATTATAGGATTTCTGGCCATGGGACCACCACAGTATTCGCGTGGAGTGATTTCGGGAAACAATGTAAAACCGAAATCAGGATGACCGGGCCGAAATCCGAGCTCAGGTCCTGTCGAATGCCACTCCGAAAGTTTACTACTGTTTCACCTGGCTCGGTCTAACAGGTTGTTAAGTTTTTATTACTGTACGATTTTGCACCACCTTGAACTTTATTTATAGACGACTGCTTGTCCTGGTGGTGCGACATCAATGTTCGTTAAATCTAGTTACGCTTTCAGGATGAATAATATGTTCGTTTTGATATCAATGTACATATTAAATAAACCTTATTTAGACGAAGATAAGAATCAAAGTTATTTACGAGTGTAAACCTCAATGAAGATATTACTCCTAGTGTTTAAGAAAAAATTCACTTTTAAAATTGTTCTTTGTGATTTGTAGGTGCAGCATTGATTATTTATACATCGCGTGCGTTACTAGGTTGATAACGTGTCTAACATGAGAAAAAAAGTGGGGGCTGTTTTCCAGGGATTAAAATAAGTTCTCCCAAACAACAATTTAATTTTACCAGAGTACTTTGTTCATTAATGTAATTTTAGCGATTTGGAGGTTATGTGAAATTCATTTATTACTATGGGACTAAGAGCTGACCCTATAATTTCATTGGTTAAAAGTTTATAGTAAGTTCAATGCGGGGCCGTACACTAGTTTCGCACGTATTCACCCGGAATGTTTTAAGCTAAAACAGTCTGAAAATGTCAGTTTTTGACCATGTCCAAGAGTTTCAAAATTGTGTTTACAACAAGCACTATGCGATGAAAGTTAAATTCCTCCCTAGTCTAGAGTGTTATTTGTTTTCCTGTTCGTAAACACTGTAAACTTAAAATAATTTATTATAAAAATTTTATTATAAAGACACTGCAGCCAAGATCACGCCATGGCGACTGGCGCCTAAGGCTGTTCAAGATGAGAAATTTATTTTCTAGTTTCGAATGTATTATATGGTCTCGTGTCGTTACATCAATGATAACTTAATCGAAATATTAGACTGTTTGGAAAATAACATTCATAATGTTTTTGTGATATAATTGTTACATGTGGCTGCATTGCCTTCGTGCCCTTCCCTTTCCTCGTTGGGCGCGCGTCGATATTGAGGCGTTATTACATCACATTGTATTTATATTGTAAAGCCGGTGTGATCTTCCATACGCGGCCGCGCAGTTAGGAAGTGCGTTTCTGATGGGTTGGCTTCTCTGCTTGTTCGTGCGCGGTGGTAGTTGCGTGAGAGGCCGCGCGAGTGCGGGAGTTGTCGTGGCTGTGAAGTGCCGGCGCGCGGCGCGAGGTCGAGCAGCTGTTCGGTGGCGAGCGTACTTGGCGAAGTATTGATCGATGAAGGTCACGCGTTGGGAGAGGACTATTGACCTACTGTGGCCGGGCGTTGCGTAATGCGGATAAATGAGAGCCGGGCATGAATTGCTTATTCGTACAATTATTCACGATTAGAGACGCAGTAAAACTGAAATTGTGTTTCGCGAGTTTGCGAGTTATCCCTGGCTGTCTGGAAATCGTTCGGCGAATTGTGTACCATAAACGGCAACCGAAACATTTTGGGACGTGACGGGCGTTGTTAGTGTACGATAAAAATTAACTATGCATTCGTGCACAAGCGACTCGTTTAAGGGGGGATAATAAATGAAAAAGTGGTCAACCCATTATCATGTTCGGTGGGTCGAATGGAGCAATAGCAACAGCGGCCTGGATGTACGAGTTATCAGCGGGGCAACGATTCAGTTGGAATATTCCTGTATCAGCCACGGCATTTAGGCATTTACTGCAATTGTGCGTAGGTGACACGTCCTATTAAATGCTGTATACGATCAGGTGGGAAGTCAGCAGGTGTTTCATTTCTGCTATTAACTGCATCAAAGTAACCTGCGTTAAGATTATTTTTGGCATAACTGCCACGTGTCGAAGGCACACCAGCTAGAAGAAAATGTGTGGAAATGTTGCATGGTGATATTTACGGCGACGTAATTTTGTTACTTCATAGTCGTCATCGCCAGTTTGACTATTGTTATTACGAGCAAGTTTGTTAGTGACATTTATATCAGTCTTTTTGGGTCGTGCAGCGCTGAAGTAGTACTATAAGGATTCTTCTGTAACAGTTTGAGTATATTTCTCTGTGGCAAGTGATTAAGGCCCATGTTAAGTCTGCTCAGGAAGTAACATATAATACTTTATGGTATAAATGTTTGGGTTTTTATATGAACAGTCTTTGGGATACGGTTTTAGAATATTACTCTCACTAGCAGAAATTAATGCAATGAATGTTTGTAAAGCTGCATAGGGCTTTATTATAGTGAAAAATTTCTTCTTAGCTACCTGTTAGCCAAACGTCTTAATAATTATATCTTAATATTAATGTGGATGTTACTTTAACGGTTCGTAAAATATTGTTTTTGTGGTGACTTGAGTGAACAGAATCATTAAAAATTGTTCAAATATTTGTTTGCAAACCCACAGGCAATTGTGTTTTTGGTAAAGGATGTCCTCGCAGCATATTATAAAAGTTGGCGTCACTGTCATTGTTCATTATTATTTTAATGGTGAACCGAGAGAACCGAGTGTTCTGAATGGTGAAATGTTTCCATACCCCATGCAATTGCTTTTGGGCAATACTATCTGGTTTAACTGTATATTGAAAGAGATTACTACTTAGGATAAAATACCCAAGCAACTGGCCTGTATTTTATGTAAGAATGGCTATGGTCAGTATCATATGTGAATTATGGTTACCTATGTGCAGAGCTGAAACTCCTATTGTTCAGTGGCTGGAAGATAGGATGATAATTGTATTCCGTGTATTCCCATTTAATCAAATAGATTTGATGACTCACTTTTAGAGCTGGTTTTTGCTTTATGTGCAACCTTTTACACTGCTAGTTTTTCATGGCACCGAATGAGAACAAAAACTACATATTGCCAATTTGGGCAAATTAACACCATATGCCACTAGGAAAGGGCGTTACAATATTACGAGTAACTAGAGGATGGAAGGCAGAATTACAAACGGATCGAGGAACACTGACATGTGCCGCGATAAGGCAATCAGAATTGATGCCACTCCCGACCTTGGAAGATGGGATAACTTTGGTAGTCATTGCGCGAATTTTATGGTCATCGCCCCCCCTCCCCCCTTTTCAGAACTCGCACTACTCGGCGTGACTCGAGGTGCGAAGAACCTTCTGGGTCAGGTCAGCTCAATAAGCCTCTGCTTGCCTCTGTGTTGAGAGTCTGGAGTTCCATATGGTAAATAGTGTCAAGTGTGTGGATTCATCGTAGCAGTGGGCGACAACGCAATGACAAGCGAGTGAAGTCTGAAAGCAGCGGGAGAGTAGAGTGTGAGTCTGACTGACTGTGACTGGGCTGTGGGAAGGTAAGACTTGATGCGTGAGTGGCAAACATTTGGAATAATGTTAACGTATAGCAATGGATACTTTGGTCGTAGTTGAGTTGAGCTGAGAGCCGGTGAGGGTGAGAATAGAGCAGCACTGGAATGAAAGGGAGATCCCCGAGAAAAGGCCGCTGACCAGTGGCTTCGTCCAGCGCGATTCCCATTTGCAAAAATGCGGGTGTGACCTGACCGGGGATTGAACCCGGTTCGTCTTGGTGGGAGGCGAGCAGGCTAACCGCCCAGCCACCGCAGCCCCACTTTGATCGTAGTTCTGCAAATAATAAGTGAGGATTCAGTGACTTTGGCTAGTGTAAAGAAATGGTAAAGATATTAATTATGACAGAGTGGCATAAGTATTTCTCTCACAGATTGCAATCATAAGCGTTAATATTAGAGATATACAGTTAAATGTTATATACGCTCGTAGTCAGAATTAAGACGAATGCATGACTGGTATTCCGCAACACTATGTGTAGAATATCAAGTACCTATAAGGTTGTCTGATGATGTGCTCGTATATTAGTTGTAAGCTGATCAGTCAACATAAAACTGAGAATCGCCCCCGATTAAATGAGNTCTGATGATGTGCTCGTATATTAGTTGTAAGCTGATCAGTCAACATAAAACTGAGAATCGCCCCCGATTAAATGAGTCCGTCTATTGTACCCTAAGGACGTGTAGTTTGAAAATTCTCTCTCTTTCCTGTCCGGTAGACTTAAGAATATTTGCTTTATGATGATGTTAAAGGCACGCGAGCGTAGAGTCAATATGGTGTAAAGTGATCTCGTTGGCTGCGCAGAACCAGTCTCCATATCCCAACGATGGGCTGATTTTTGGGCAACACGNTCTCCATATCCCAACGATGGGCTGATTTTTGGGCAACACGACACGACAATCATAAACGACGTGGATAGGATTAGAGGTTAGAACACTGTTTAGTAAACAAGAGCTTTGAAATGTTTGTATACTTCCTACATCCAGCTTGTAATGCTGTTTCATTAAATTCGAATTGGTAAAATTATTTTATTCATTTAAAAGTCCATGTCTTTTGAAAATTAAGGTATAAACGAACACGTTCACGTTTTTGTACATTAATAAACACATAATTACGACGTCATTAAAAGCGATAACCATCCAAGGGTTACAAACATTTGTTAGATTATTTCTAATGGAATGGGAATAATACTACCCAACAGAACACGATTCAAGACATTATTAGTATTCATGGAATTGTTTTTTCATGTCAAGTAAGTTTTATTATTTTGAATTAAAACCATTTGGAACATATTTTCTAGAGCACCTACCTCACTTACTAATTACTGTAGGACATAAGTCGTTTAATGTGATTACCTCACAGCATTTGTACCTATAGTTCAGAATCACCCTGGAGTTTAACGTGAAGTGTATTTGGCGATAGCTTATATGGATTAATTATCGTAATTATTTAAAATAATAATATAAACTAAGTTTTTTTATATTAATCAGATATAAGGTTGATTTAAAATGAAATTTAATGTTTTATATTTTTACTGGCGTCACCAAATCTGTAATCTCCCAACCTCATAATTTGTTTACTAAGGACATAGTAACGGAACTTTGAACGCACGCGGCCCTAGCCTATCTATGCGGAAAAAGCACGATTTTTCAATAAGATTTAAAAAATAATAATAACCGCATGGTTTCTGGGCCATCTTGTTTTAAAGATCCCAAGGGAAAAATGTGAATAATTTGAATTGCTAGTGTTAAGTCCGGTAAAGGCTGGTGTCGGTCGCCAATTTATTAAAGTATTATTTGTTGACTGATAGTGAATTTTACTGCTAGTTTGAATGTTATCAGTTTCTCCAGTGCATTTTCTTTATTTCCGGGGAACCGAGTGTGACCTGTTTTCATTTGTCCACCGCAAGGTCGCTTCCTCTCTCACCTAGCGACCCAATTATTGCCCCCTCCTCCACCCACTTTGCCATCGCGATGCTAGACCTGTCATTACGCCCAAGGTCGTGGGAAGAATACGCCGGGGCTAACTAGCACTATCCCACCCAGCTTCCGACATTACACTCGCATTCGCCCCGCGAACCTGCAACTCGACACTGTAAAGGCCGTTCACGATCAAGTAAGCACTGCTGGAATCAACCTTTGAAAAAAAAAACACTGCCCATAACTGCATATGTGCTACAGTACACACCGACACGCAGGCTCACAGTTAAGTTGGCAGTGAATTAAAACTAGGTATAAGGCTTGACGTTGTACTGCCGGTGTAATGTTTAAATGTATCGCTACTAATGTCAGTTATTTTTGTTATATACATAAACGTACGAATTTGCGTCTTATTAACACATTTACTTTATTAAAAAATTTTATTTAGTTTGTATGACGCATTAATAATGCGAGACGGTCCATAGCAATGCTAATCTGGCATAGAACGATACAAAATTAGAAGAAAAGTAGATCCTAAACAGTGTTTTCAAAAGTGTTCAATTAACCGTGAACAGCGCTAATCTTGCATATGGTAGAACGATACAAAATGAGAAGAAAAGTATATCCTAAGCAGGGTTTTCAAAAGTGTTCAATTAACCGTGAACAGCGCTAATCTTGCATATAGGAGAACGATACAAAATGAGAAGAAAAGTATATCCTAAGCAGGGTTTTCAAAAGTGTTCAATTAACCGTGAACAGCGCTAATCTTGCATATAGGAGAACGATACAAAATGAGAAGAAAAGTAGATCCTAAGCAGGGTTTTCAAAAGTGTTCAATTAACCGTGGACAGCGCATACCACAGAATACTGAGTGCCAGTCGATTGAAGGGAAGCGAGATAATATGGTATGTACCAGTAAGATTCTTAAAGTAAATATCACAATTTAACATAACCACAACATCGAAGTTGATTGCAGATCCTTACAAATTTACGGATTATTTAGATACACAACATTTCTTCTGTGATTTTACGATGTAATTTTTTATTTTGCTATTTTTTATTTTAAAGTACTTTTTTTTTTTTACTTGGACCCAGAAACGATACTAGTTATAGGCACACATCAATCTGAAGGTTCCATAAGAAATGGCCACACAAACATATACACCTGTTAGCTATTAAGATATTAAAAATTACGGATCGTATTCAGAGCTCGTGGCATTGATATTGCATATAAATGTAACTTCAAGTAAGGGAAACTATCACAGTACTGCCATTTTGATATGGCTGTCTCATTGTTTGGCTCTGGTTTCTATTATGAGCTATCTGCACCACCGCTCACATTAGAACTCTAAATTAAGTGTTTTAATTTTACTTCTTTACATTACCATGCATTTATATTTGAAAGTGCCAATTACTAACGCCTGTGTTTTTGCTGGTATAGTTACCTTATCACAAATTCCTATTCTTACCATGTGACGTACTGTGTTTCGCGTACAGCAGATTCGTTAGTTTGATTGTTAGTAAATAATTCAGTATTTGATTCCCACACAACCCACTAAAATATAGTCATTTCTACTTCATACGAATAAGTGAGATGAGAACAGCTGCTAATTCATATTTTTGATCGCTTTTATATTTTGTAAAAGTGCATACGGTAGATTAAGTATAAAATAATTCTGGCTAGAAAACGTAGAAGCAAAAAATTTTCGGGCTCATGGAATTTGAAATTTTTCGAAAATGCTGCACTCCGGAAATAAAAAAAAGACATAAAAATATGTGTCTAAATTTATTATATTTATACACTGTGATTAAACGTTTATATTGCTTATATAGAACATAGTATTTAAGGAGATCGTCTGCACATATGGCTCTTTGTTTTCAATAGAATCAAACGAGGATTAGTGAAATTAATTATACGTACGGCCACTGTTCAATAACACACAATGCACATAGTTAGTTTCGCACTTCTTATTTCGTGAAATTTTTCATACTTTAATAATTATGTGCACAATGTTTTACCTGAACATTAATCTCGAATGGAAATGAAAAACAATGGGGGAAAATTATCAAACGCAAGACTTCCAAAATGAAAGTCAGGTAAGTTAGCTAATCACATGAACACACAAGCTGTTTATATAATTTCTGTTTACAATATGAATTGACCTAGAACATATTTAAATAAAAGTAACTCACGAAGAAATACGGCCAAGCATTTCTTTCCTTTCACTACTGCATTANACCTAGAACATATTTAAATAAAAGTAACTCACGAAGAAATACGGCCAAGCATTTCTTTCCTTTCACTACTGCATTAATTCATTGATTTTTCAATCATTGTGCCAATACTATAATACGGGAGGTATACACTTTAAACTAAATTTCAGCATACCACTATAAATGACAAACACACACGCCTCGCCTGGGATACGAGCTCAGGACCCCTTGCACCATAATATAGCGTCCCAAACAATTACACCACAAAGGTCGGTTACCAGTGATGCTTATTTATTTTTAAAATTATTAATAAATAAAGGATAGCTGAGCTAATTCAATATACATCACTCAAACAAGCTTCAGAAAATGGTAAACTGCATTGCAAATAGAGGCACGTTCTTATAATTCGAAAGCTCAGTAGCAAAAAGTTGGCAGGAAAGGACACTGAAAAANGCATTGCAAATAGAGGCACGTTCTTATAATTCGAAAGCTCAGTAGCAAAAAGTTGGCAGGAAAGGACACTGAAAATACAGGGAAATGGAGGAAAGAAGATGTTTACCCTTGGAGATATGCATTAGTGTTAAAACCTGCGCCTGTATGATTTTNACAGGGAAATGGAGGAAAGAAGATGTTTACCCTTGGAGATATGCATTAGTGTTAAAACCTGCGCCTGTATGATTTTCGATGTCGTCTGTCGAATGAAAATAACCGGCCAATATGCATAAGACCTATATTAAAAACTAGGTTGCTAAAAATACGAATCTGTGTTGATAGTTTTGCAATGCGATCTTGGGGAGGTAACCAGTGGGTGTACTAGGAACTGAATTACACAATAGTTTCTCGTTACCTTGAATACCCGCTCAGTATTTTAGCCTGCTATTATCTTCTGATTCCATCTCATCAGAATAAATTGTTTGTCTTTTGATTGTGCACTGCACAACATGATGTTCGAACAGTACGAAACACACATTTCACAGTTCAAAAGCATAATACTCTGTCATCTTCACGAATAAGAATATCTCCCTTCNAACAGTACGAAACACACATTTCACAGTTCAAAAGCATAATACTCTGTCATCTTCACGAATAAGAATATCTCCCTTCTGGAATATTCTGGAGTCTTTCAATACATATTACAGGTTTTTCATGCGCAGCTTTGTCTGCTACCAACTTGACGCGTACCGCATATTGGAAGTAGATACCTCGNATATTACAGGTTTTTCATGCGCAGCTTTGTCTGCTACCAACTTGACGCGTACCGCATATTGGAAGTAGATACCTCGCTGACACCCCACGCGATTTTATCCTCCCTGCGAGCGATTACAAGTTGAAACGTGTCGCGGAACATGTGGACAGCCAGGACAGGTCAACTCAGAGGACNAACAAGAACCAGGGTGCATGTATGAAGTATTCTTTGTACTGCTCCCTCCTCCACTCCTCCCTCCCCCCAACAAGGGCAGGCGCATGTACAGTTTTAGGGAGGGAGCCAAGAGACAATATAAGCCCCTTTGTGAGGAGGGTAGGATCAGTTGAAGAACGTCAGTGATAACAGGTCCATTGGTCAGTCATATTGGGGCAATCGGAGGTTGCGATACTATACTCCACACCGGGAGAATCAGTTACGTCAACCAGTCAGTTAGAAGTGCGCACCAAGAGAAACCGAGGCCGGGGAGATCGGACCCCGTCCAAGTGAGCCAGTCGCATCAGTCAGTCAGTGAAACTCCGTCGCCGGAAAGCGACGAGCGACAGGTGGTATGGTTTTCGGTACCGCCACACCGGAATGCGCAGGTAGTCAGGATCGGAAGCTGGAAAGTGGAAGTCAGCCGGGCGAGAATAACAACATTAAGGAGTCAGTCATATTTCCACACCGAGAGTGTGATTCGGTCAGCCGCGAGGCCGGGTCGAAGCGCAGGGCAGAATCAGTTAAAGAGTTGCCANAGCCGCGAGGCCGGGTCGAAGCGCAGGGCAGAATCAGTTAAAGAGTTGCCAGAGTTACGTCAGACGAGTAGTTTCACCATGCTGGGACGCGAGTCAGTCAGTCAAGTCAGTCAGTCAGTCAGTCACCAGTCACCAGTCAGTCAGTTACAATAACGCACCAAGAAGGCGGAGTCGAGTGGTGCGCTCCAACGAGGAGCACCATGTCTAGAGAGTGGGAGTAGTCCAGTGCAGCCCCACACCGAGAACGCGGAGGCCGGGGTGGGGGCCCGCCAGGGGTCCCTCGCTGGGATGTGGTAGGGAAGTAAGCAGTCAGTTACAATCCTACGCCGCGAACTGGAGTGAGTGGTGAGCTTCAATGCAGAGCGCTATGTCGAGAGGAAGCCAGCTGAGTGCATAACACCAACTACAACCAGTCCGAGGGCCTGTAACAGGGGCCACCCAACTCACCAGATCTTATCTACTGCCGGAACAACAACACCGCAACAAGTACAGATAAGTAACAATGTGGTCCCTCAGGGATGTGTCCTGTCACCTAATGCCCCCACAGTATCGAAAACGTAGCCACAACATTGTAATCAGCCCTTCAGGCCAAGAACTCTCAGGGTCGAAACGTATACAAACATCATATTTTTTCTTATTTACTTACACTTACACAAGTGTAAAACACTTAAGTCTATCCCAGACATACATGGCGCTCCAACGTGTCGGCCTATTTAACGAAACGAGTGATGAGCAATAATCCTAAACGATAGCCTTACTTCCTTAAAAGCTCCTTACACCTATTGCGAGAAGGAAAAAACGTAGAAATGGCAGAGACTAATTTTAGTACTATTAGCGTGTCAGGTACACCTACGCTAAGTGCAGATACAAGTTTCGTAGGAGGAAAATTTGCAGGCCAATGA
>NQII01001281.1:471226-489666 GCA_002778355.1 Clitarchus hookeri
GGAGAACTAGGTAAAAACACTAGCACGGTCATGGAGATAATGATGCAAGCTCTTCTTCGCGGTTTTAAGATTGAAATTAATAGTTTGAATAGTAAAATTAATGAACAAAAGACTGATTTTAATTCTCTTAAGTCTGATTTGAATTCTTTTAAGACGGGAGCCAAAACATTGCCTAAGGGCTGATGTTAATATTAGGTTTTACGAGTAGCAGCATAACATGAATACTAAATTTTAAAAACAAAATAGCAAGCTAGATTCACAAAAAAAAAAATTGCTTCCGAGGGAGAATTTAACACTTTGGAGAACAGCGTGGCAGAATTGAAGGCTGAATTTAATCACAGTGTTCAGGCGTTGCAAACTCGTGTAGAAGGCACTCAACAAGCCGTAGCTGAACTGCAAACGAGTCAGCTACACAGTCCAGTAATGCAGACAACTTACAAGAGAAATTTGAATGCTTGAAAATTAGAGTATATGAGCGTAATACAGATGAACAATTGGTTTCTATGAGGTCAAGCGTAGCTAAGGTCCACAACACTGTAGATTTGTTTGCAAAGAAACTCGCAAGCAACTTAGAAATAACTCGCAGTTGTTTGGAAGGGCAGATGTCCGAATTGGAAAACCGGATAACGCAGGTTGAGAAAAGCCAGTAATAAGTTCATCAGCACCTGATCCGAACATGTTGGCTAACGTGGATAATCAATTGCTAAATTTTGAAAGTCACATCAACGGTAACTTAACCAGATAAAAGCAGAAGTAGCTAATGAAGTACCCGCCGAGCAGGCAAATAAAAACATCGCAGACACAATTAAACCAATTTCACACAAGACAGCTGAGGAAATTACACTGGTACCTCAAACCCTTGCTAATTAGATTAAATTTGCTCCACTCTTCTCTTCAAGTGCTCTACTGCGATAAGCTTTTGGTCCTTGTGATTCGAAGAGAAATGGGGTGTTTGGCGCCAGGGACTGGGGGCTCGGAGCGCCGGAGCTGACCATGCTCTGTCATTCCGGTCCCTGGCGACCATCTTGTCCGCCATATTGGATCCATGTGACCTTAACCTTTGACCTTTATACCCCGGTGGCCTTTGACCCCAAAAATCCAAGAAATACAAACATATCTAAGAAATACAAAAACATTTCAAAAAATTATAGAAAAATTGTATTAAAAAATATTAAAAATTATTAGAAAATTTGTTAAAAAATTTATTTAAAAAACTTAAATTCCCAGAGGTCTACCACACCCTCCTCAAACCATACTCATTCAGCATACTTGGTAGGTGCAGTCCACCATATTGGTCGGTGCAGTCCGCCATATTGGCATGTGTGGTCCACCATATTGGTAGGTGCAGCCGTCTGCCATCTTGGTCAGTGCAGTAAGCCATCTTGGTAGGCATCACAGCCACCGTCTGCCATCTTGGTTTTTTCGTTTGTCATTTGTTTATACATTACTTGAGTGTGTCTCTACCTTCATTAGTAGTTAGAAAGGGGGTATTGTAAAACTGTGGTGCTGGGTGCCAGACTTGGGAATTTGCGGCGGCCATCTTGCATGACGTAATCCCCCTTTCCCGCCCTCCTGCGGCGGCCATTTTGGCAGCCAGTACCGGTAAAAAGGGCACATTTCCCTCAAAATTTTCCGAATTTCCCTAAAAAAATGTAGTCATGCACAATCTGGCGGAAATTGCTCATGACCACACAATCGGGCTAAATGAGTCCTTTTTGGGCAAATGAGGGATTAAGAGATTAGCCTAACATGCTACGCGAGGCTCTCGAAAGGGCCTCGACAGTGAAAAACTGGCACCATCCATCTTGGCTGAATAATGTTCGTGTTCATTGCCCCCCGTCATGCAACTTCTCTCTCATTGTGCTCTATCATTCCACTTTGGTTTTCTCATATTCCTTCTGGTATCATTTCACCGGACGCCATGGAGGTTCATGCTCTTACATTCCTTCTTTCCAGATGTCAATACTTCATGATCTTGCATTCCTACTGGATGTCCCTACTTCATGCTCTATTCCTTCCTGCCAGTTGGTCCTACTTCGCATTCTTCCGTTCCTGGCCAACGACATAAATCGTGGTCCCTACTTCATGCTCTAGCATTCCTACCAGATATTCCTACCTCATGCTCTTGCATTCCTGTTTTCTCAGAGTCCTTTCTTCCTCGTTCCTACCTCATGCTCTTGCATTCCAGACTAACTTCATCGCTCACAGTCCCTACTCCATGCTCTAGCATTCCAAGCGTGGGGCTTTTCTCCGAGTCTTACCGAATTCGAATACCTTGTTCTATGCTCTCGCATTATAAGCTAGGTGTTTTTCTCCGAGTCTTCCCGAATTCTAATACCTTGTTCCATGCTCTTGCAACCTATGCATACTTATAAGCATAGTTTCCCGTAATTTCCGAACCGTTTAAGATACAGTCACCAAATTCGTAACATAAGCATCACTCCCGACAACGAAAAAGATCGCAGACATTTATTTCTTATGCGTACTTATAAGCATAGTTGGCCATAATTTCCGAACCGTTTAAGATAGTCGCCAAATTCGTAACATAGACATCACCTCCGACAAGGAAAATTATCGCAGTGTCATTTATGCCCTATGCGTTTTATAAGCATTGTTGGTCGTAACCGTTTAAGATACAGGCNCGTAATTTCCGAACCGTTTAAGATACAGTCACCAAATTCTTAACACTACTACCACCACCACCACCCTTGTCACATGATAGCGCAAGTGTCTACTAACTCGATCCTCCCCTTAGCGACAGCTAGCCTCCCTTAACCATCAAATAACATCCAGGCTGGATAAATAAATGAGAAAACGTATACGTAAATAAAATTCATCATGAATAACTTACAACAAATTGCGATGTGCAAAAAACAAGATATATATACAAATGTGATACATACACGATGCGCATATTCGTGGTAACTGTAAACAAATACTTATATAATAATATAAACGATCATCGTCAGTCCTACACAAGGGTCGGCAGCTCGAGTCATCGCTAACATGGGTAACCCTTAACAACCAGACATAGAATGAAAAAAAAAAACATATATCATTGCAATGTTAACTANCAAAAAACAAGATATATATACAAATGTGATACATACACGATGCGCATATTCGTGGTAACTGTAAACAAATACTTATATAATAATATAAACGATCATCGTCAGTCCTACACAAGGGTCGGCAGCTCGAGTCATCGCTAACATGGGTAACCCTTAACAACCAGACATAGAATGAAAAAAAGACATATATCATTGCAATGTTAACAAGTCATACAAGGGTTAAATTAAAATACGCACGTGTTAATAAAAATAAACACTGACAACCCAATGCGAAGGCCAGTGAAATCGTATGTGTAAAATATATGAAACTGTCCTATTCATAAAAAAATTATACGAGCATCGAGTATGATATGCTATGTTAGGCGTAAAATTACCACCACGAAGTGCGTGGGAAACTATAAGTAGAAAGCGATGCAATGAGATAGAAGTGTGCCCACATCGGGCCCGTGTTCTCTTGTTAGTTTCCATTCTCGCGCACGCAGCAAATGATCAGGGGCAAATCGTCTTCGTCGCTAGTGATGCCACCCTCCGATTTGGGCAATTCCAGGCTTCTTTTCCGTTTATGCATCGGGGTCGGTTTTTTTACCTTGATTTGATTTCACGCTTGATTTCAAAGCGGTCATCGTCCCGTCACTCGATTTTTTTTCTTTCTAATTTTGACCAGCCAGAGGGTAATAGGCTTGAGAGCCTCCTCCCTTCGATTCTCGATGGCCATTCTGTTATTTTTCACGAGTAAGTATTTGGTCCTTTACCGCTTCGATCGCTCGCTGAAGCTCGCTCACCAATTTGGTTCGGTTATCCATCGTCCACTGAGTGGAAAAGGCGTTTCGTACATGTATATATGCTTCGCCTATTTATAGGAAATCATTCGCGATTTTCTGAAATTGCTTTTACGATATTTTCGAGCTGTCAGACACACGTATCCAGTATCTTCTTGCTATGCCTCGCAACATCACTTTTCGTAGCCAGTTTGGACATAATACATTTTGTAGGTCCTTCAATTCTTCTTGTCTCTGCGCGTTCGATACATAGATCAGGTCGATTATCCATGCCTCCACAGTCGCTATGTGTTTACCGACTGCAACCAAATCTTCAACTACTTTATTTTTGACACTTTCCAATTTTCGACCAATAAGAGACAAGTCTTCTCTGCGTGCAGTGCTGAAGCGATTTTGCCCACATTCAAAGTCATCGTGACGAGCGATGCTGTCAAATTTGGAAATGCTTCCGTGACTCATGGTTGCGTTCGTATGATAAACTGATCAAACCAACGCCTATACCTGCCTTTATGTAGCAAGCAGTCCTTTATTATTGCCAATATACCGANTAAAAAAATTATACGAGCATCGAGTATGATATGCTATGTTAGGCGTAAAATTACCACCACGAAGTGCGTGGGAAACGATAAGTAGAAAGCGATGCAATGAGATAGAAGTGTGCCCACATCGGGCCCGTGTTATCTTGTTAGTTTCCATTCTCGCGCACGCAGCAAATTATCAGGGGCAAATCGTCTTCGTCGCTAGTGATGCCACCCTCCGATTTGGGCAGTTCCAGGCTTCTTTTCCGTTTATGCATCGGGGTAGGTTTTTCTACCTTGATTTGATTTCACGTTTCATTTCAACGTGGTCATCGTCCCGTCACTCGGTTTTTTTACTTTCTAATTTTGTCTAGCCGGAGGGTAATAGGTTTGAGAGCCTGCTCCCTTCGATTCTCGATGGCCATTCTGTTATTTTTCACGAGTAAGTATTTGGTCCTTTACCGCCTCGATCGCTCGCTGAAGCTCACTCACCAATTTGGTTCGGTTAACTATCGTCCACTGAGTGGAAAAGGCGTTTCCTACATGTATATGTACTTCGCCTATTTGTAGGAAATCATTCGCGATTTTCTGAAATTGCTTTTACGATATTTTCGAGATGTCAGACACACGTATCCAGTATCTTCTTGCTATGCCTCGCAACATCAGTTTTCGTAGCCAGTTTGGACATTAATACATTTTGTAGGCCCTTCAATTCTTCTCGTCTCTGCGCGTTCGATACATAGATTAGGTCGATTATCGATGCCCCCACAGTCGTTATGTGTTTACCGACTGCGACCAAATCTTCAACTACTTTATTTTTCGCACTTTACAATTTTCGACCAATAAGGGACAAGTCTTCTCTGCGTGCAGTGCTGAAGCGATTTTGCCCACATTCAAAGTCATCGTGACGATCGATGCTGTCAAATTTGGAAATTCTTCCGTGACTCATGGTTGCGTTCGTATGATAAACTGATCAAACCAACGCCTATACCTGCCTATATGTAGCAAGCAGTCCTTTATTATTGCCAATATACCGAACTTGTGTTTTCAGCACGAAGAACACATATCTTTGAATTCTGCAAACGTTATGTCTGTATTTACGTGATCGTCGTAAACGTGACGTAAATTAGAGTCGTCCATGCTGAACAAAACGAGGAAATTCACATTGTCGCAAAGAAGTTGTTTGGGTGCATGGGAATAAATATGACTGAGGTATACGCAGTCCACGTTCACGTGCCGTCCCATGCTAAAGTATTCTTGAATACAAGTTTATTTTTCGCATGCAATGTCATCGAAGACAAATATCGAGTTTGGAAGAACTTCGTTCGGAGGCACCACCTTCTCGTTTTCGCTGCAGGGGAAATAACCCACGCCATCCATGGCCTGCAGTACCTACTCGCGGCAATCGCTGGTATTTCGGTTGCTGGAGGGATTTTGAATAAACGCACATGTTCTTGAATCGAAGGACGTTCGGTTCCTCAAGTAAGTTCAGTAGGACGCATGTTTTCCCACACCCGGACGGCTTACAAATCNAACGTGACGTAAATTAGAGTCGTCCATGCTGAACAAAACGAGGAAATTCACATTGTCGCAAAGAAGTTGTTTGGGTACACGGGAATAAGTATGACTGAGGTACTCGCAGTCCACGTTCGCGTGCCGTCCCATGCTAAAGTATTCTTGAATACAAGTTTATTTTTCGCATGCAATGTCATCGAAGACAAATATCGAGTTTGGAAGATCTTCGTTCGGAGGCACCACCTTCTCGTTTTCGCTGCAGGGGAAATAACCCACGCCATCCATGGCCTGCAGTTCTCGCGCCAATCGCTGGTATTTCGGTTTCTGGAGCGATTTTGAATAAACGCACATGTTCTTGAATCGAAGGACGTTCGGTTCCTCAAGTAAGTTCAGTAGGACGCATGTTTTCCCACACCCGGACGGCTTACAAATCAGGCCTTACATGCTATTAGGCAATAGGGTGCAAAGCTGTATAAAATAAGGATATTTATAGTTTGCTTGCTCAGTTTAATTCAATGCGCCGTAAGGTAAAGAGACTGTGAAATCCGGCCGTGGGATCGTCGATTCACACATCAATAATCTCCCGTTCGTACTTAACATTCCAGGATACAGGTTCTGCGGGTCAGGAACAAGGCTAGCTGAAAGGCTGTCACGCAACGAGATGGGCATAAACGCCCTGGACGAAGCATGCAAGCAGCAAGACATCGCCTATTCCCAGTACAAGGATCTGCAAGCTAGGCACCAGGCAGACAAGATCAAGATAATTACACACGACGCCGACGAAATAAGAAAATCGGCAGCCGCCGGGCTCGGAGAAAAAGTAGCCGACTGGGGCGTATCCAACATCATGACAGCCAAGGTTAAAATAGGCACGGGTCTAAGTCCAAGCAAAAGGCAATCGCAGCACCCTCGAAGGACCAAGAGGAAAGGGAAGGACAAGTTAGGAGGGTTCCTGCCTGCACTGATACCGGCAATCGGTGCTCTGCCCAGTATCGCCGGGGCAGTCACGAATATTGTAAGCGCCGTGAAGCGGACTTCGAACGATCGAAAACAGGTAGAGGAAACCCACCGCCGTAACAGAAAATTGGAAGCTATCGCCATAAGGGGAAAAAAAAAACCTTCAAGGGCTCTATATTCGTCACCCATATCGGAGAGGAGGGGGAACAATTGCTGGGGGGAAAAATAAAAAAAAATCGATGAAGGAAATCAAAGTGAATCTGCATAGATGCCCACTGATGAACGTGGATTTGGAACCGTTTGTGCGCAAATTGAAAATGCTTAATTTTTGTGGAGTGTTTATGAGAGATGCTTTGCCCCCTAAACCCAGGAGACTCCATATCCAACATTGAGGAAAATAAGAATTCTATTTTTCGGTATATGACTATGGGGGCAGCGAAGGAAATCGTCATTCCCACCGGGGCGTACGAGCTTAAGGATATGGAATACTTCATAAAGAAATCGTTGCCGCACGACATTGCATTCGAACTGCACGGGAATCCGAATACCCTTACGGCCGAAATTTTTTGCACTGCAGATGCAGATTTCACGGAACCGGACACGATCGGGCCCATGCTGGGGTTTGAAGCCAGCATGTACGAAGCAGGAAAAAAACATGTACTGTCGAGAGCGGTCAACATCTTTCCGTTTAACGTCATACGAATAAACTATATGCAAGTTGCAGGTACGTGAATGGGAAACCGAGCAGCACTATTTACGAGTTTACCCCCACAGTAGGTCCTGGATATAAAATCGTAGAATGTCCAAAAAGGCTTATTTACGTTCCGATCGTCGCAAAGAGCATGCACGAAGTAACCGTTTTGATCGTGGACCAAAACGACGAATTGATAAATTTCCGAAACGAAGAAATCACTTTGCGCTTGCACCTCAAACGATGGGACTAAATTTTGCTGGGAAAACAAAAATGTATAAATGCAAGCGGTGCATCGAACCCGAGATCAGTAAGCGACGAGTACTCGTTGCGCTAAAACCTGAAAACGCAGAGTTTCTCCACGTCCTCAGCTTAAAAGTAAATCGCCATGGTGGACAGAATCCTCGATGTGGATCAACGCTTAGAATTCGACGATAAATTTGATAAAATCGAAATGTACTGTTATGAACTTTATCTTGTCGGGACTTTCGCTCTCGGAAGGGAGGTTCAAATACCTATACAGCATCAATATAGTTACACCTTGCCTAGCCAGTCCTTTGCACGCATAAGATGTAGGCTAACGAAGGCAGATGGGACCCACCCGACCACCACCAAGTTGGTTCGAAATGGGATTCTGCACCTTTTTGAATGCATAATGTACGAGATAAATGGCATCGCGGTCGACCAGTCGCGGGATGTGGGCATAACCTCGTCGATAAAAAATTACCCATCGCTTACGGCTAACCATCTCTCTGCAGCCAAGATGGCAGGCTGGGGAAGCGAAGATGACTACAGTAATCCCATTTACTCCGAAGGCAAGTTCGAAGTATGCGTTCCGCTCTCCTTGCTACTGGGATTCGCCGAAGTTATAAGAAAATAATAATAGGGGCGAGGCAGGAGCTGGTGATTACGCTGGCCACATCGCATTTGGATGCCGTGTTGGGATTCGGATAAAACACACACCCCGTCTCTCTTGCTTTGAACACAATAGAATGGTTTGCCCCTCACGTGACCTCGAGCACCAGCGAAAGTGTCAGTCAAGCTGTTGAATTATGCAAATGAAGAAAAAGTGATCGAAATAGCATTTAGAAGTTGGAGCCTAGTCCCCTGTCCTGTCCGCCGCCATGCGAAATCACTGGGTCGTAAAAAGGTCTTCCAGCACAGAAAAACAGCGATACATCATACTGGCGCTTCAGACGAACAAACAGCATAGTATCGTAGCCGATGAGTCTATGTTCGACCACTGCAAAGTCGAAAACGCAAAAATACTTTTGATTAGCGAAAACTACCCGTATATCGACCTGAACACTATTTTCGACCAAGAAGGTTTTACTTTGCCTTATTATATGCATTCGCAATTCCAATCATCGTATCACGGACGCGAGGTGCATCCCATCTTAAGCCCCGAAAATTTCCGAGACATGGCACCTTTACTGGTGTTCGATACATCGAAGCAGAATGAGCGCGTGCAAAATGGTAGGGTCGACTGCCGTATCGAAATAATCACCAAGGAAAACGTGCCCGCGAATACCGCATCATACTGCTTGATACTCCACGACAGGATCGTTCAGTACGATTTTTTTTTCCGGCCTGGTAAAAATTATTAGTTAATTAATCACGTAAATACGCATGGAGTGGGGACTCACGTTTCAGTCGTAAAAATGTACTGCATGTAACTTGAAAAATTTATGGAGCCAAGACGACTTCGTGCTCAAGGAAATCGCAGTCACGGATTGTCCCGGCGTGACTACTCGAATCCGCAACTTCCAGCCCCCGTATCCGTGGAAACTGTTGGACGAAAAAAGCAAGAAAACAAACGCCTTGTTGACCAAGTACTACCACGGACTGTGCTGGGACGAAGGCAAGATTCCGTATCATCAAGTGGGAAACGTACTGAGCGACTTGCTGATGCAGTACTCGCGAGGACCGATTTATGAGGCGGGGTACGAGCATAAAAAAATGGCTCAGTAAGTTTGGATAAAGAAATTGGAAATAATCGACGTACAGGACGATCATGGGTCGCAAAATGAGGAAAGAAACGGATCTGAGTTCTTTGGTGAGCGCTTCGAAAAACGCCCAGTTACATTACGAGTGGCCTGCTCATTTCATGAAGATATAAGCACGGTTATATATCACGTAGCATAAACATTATTATTTTTTGGCATGCCAGCCAGCATTCGAGAAGAGCTGGCAGACGTGATTTCGTACTATCCAGATTCGGAAGAAAAAAAAATACAGTTATGTTCTGGCGTAGATGCAAAATTATCTTCAAAAGTTGCTGCGAACACATGCTGCAAATCCTATGCGTGTTCTTAGGCTGTATGAAATACGAAGATACCTGATTACGTTACTGTCATGTCTATGGATGATGCCATTCCACAATGCGAAAAAAATTATGTAAATAAATCGAACCCCAAAAAAATTAGTTGCCCAGTCGAGCACGAGTCACCGTGGAAGCAAGATGGCGCCATTTCATCAGGAGAAACTGTACTTCTTGTCGTATCCGGACGACTCTAAAATCACCTATTCGTTCTGGAAGTCTGGATCACTACATACCTACGAAGAAAAATGTGATGGATGGGACCACTGGTTATATTCAATGACTCCTGGTGATTGCGAGCTTACTCAACAGTTAATAACTTGCTGTACTTCTGGGAATTGCGTGGTTCATCACATGCAACGGGATACGACTCTTCCAGCAACCGTGGACTAGGTTCTGGAATTTACAGCAACTTCGAGTCGAGGCAAGGTCGACCCTCCTCCTACGACCACCGAAATTCACGCTCCAAACTGCTCCACCCAGGTCTGCGTACGTCGGCAAAATAATACTAGCGAGACNCCAGACTGCTCCACCCAGGTCTGCGTACGTCGGCAAAATAATACCAGCGAGGCTTCGACTCAAACGGCCCCAACTAAACGTCGAAGGTCGTGCCGCAGCCACCGTGTTGACACCACGACGCATAAAAATTCTGGGGAACCTGCAGCGAACTGTGAAGCGTGACCATGCGCACGTCCACGTGTGACGTCACCTGCTGCCGCCAACATGGGCTCGTCCACGACCGACTTTAACTTGGAAGAAGGCACTTTGAACATTCCCATTCTACTGCGTCAGATTGAACGTCAAAGTCTGATAATAATTTTTTACTAGCATGCTTTTGGCTCGCACCATTAAATTTTTAAAGATACTCGAATTTTACGTGTATTTATAATTTTTTAATTTGTGTAAATAAAGCATACCAGTACTAAAAATGAATTAACTGTGTATTTCTATTTTAAACCTTTTCGTTTTAAAATGTAACTTTCAATTTTTTGCTAAATAAATGTGTGGAGAAAAGAAATATTAGTGAGAATTGTATTTAAAGGTTTGGCTCGCGGAAACATGCAGTACCGAAGGAGTAAGGAGGACTCTTGTCACGAACGGATACGAATTTTGAGCGGGCGAAGGAAACAGGAAAAGCTTGCGCCGAGTAATTATCCACATCCGCTCGGACGTACCCTGTCATACGCGCACCACAAACCGATCAAAATATTGCCATGCTGCGTTCAATACGAGATTCCTGGCGGCTAGTTGCGTTTCCGATCTAATGCATGATTAGCTGTTCTCCCGGATCGAAATCAAAGCTGATGGCCAGCGCAGTTCTGCTGGTATCCTCTCCAAGCCGATCCTGGGAGCTGCAACGTAGCTTTTACGGCAGGGAAAAACTCCCATTCCATCTATTAACCTTTGGCCGTCCCGCCACTCGATTGTCAGAATTTAGTTAGTAAAATATTAATACTTTAATGGGATATTAATATATACACACTGAAGAGCCAAACAAAACTGGTATAGGCGTGCGTATGCAAATAACAGAGGTATGGAACCAATCAGAGTAACGCGATGCGGTCAGCAGCTAGATCGGCTACTGCTACTACAATGGCAGGTTATCAAGATTTAAGTGAGTTTGAACGTGGTGTTATAGTCGGCGCATGAGAGATGGGACATAGCATCTCCGAGGCAGCGATAACATTTGGATATCGCGTAAGACCATTTCACGAGTGTACCGTGGATATCGGGAATCCGGTAAAACATCACATCTTCGACATCGCTGCGGCCGGAAAAAAGATCGTGAAAGAACGGGACAAACGACGACTGACGAGAATCATTAAACGTAACAGACGTGCAACCCTTTCTCAAATTGGTGCAGATTGGATTTGTGGACCGCCCTGCAGGATTCATGGTGTGAATTGCCTCCCGCATACCTTCAGACATTAGTCGTGTCCATGCCACGTCGTCTTGCGGCACTTATGCGTGCTCAGGGGGCCCTACACGATATTAGGCAGGTGCACCAGTTTTTTTGGCTCTTCAGTGTATATATTAAAGAAAAAATAATAATGTTAACTTATTTAAGGGCTCTGCCTACCTAGCAATAAAACTGAATACATACGTTTTTTTTATTCGCAGGTGTAGAGACACATAACAAAGGGGTGGCAGGCTGTGGTGGGGATATGCAGAGCATTATAGGAGGGGGAAGGGCACACGCTTATAACCTTTAGTTTGGGTGTCGATGTGCCATAGTTCTATTGGTATTGAAGACTCCGTGCTGTGGCTACTTTAAGGAAATTAGCAGCCATCTTCGTAATGTCATCGATTGATTTCTGGTCCGAGAGTGACGAGGCTCTCCTAATTAAAGCGGAGGAATTATTCGGAAAGATGGGTGCCTCTGCATCTATCGCCTCAGGGTGATGCGACGCGGCACCATAGGAGACCATTCACCTATAGCAACAGTCGGCATCACGACGGAGACGCCTTTCCGGAGCACCCAGACGCCACCCTTCCAGGGCTCCCATGCCGTCCTTTCGCGGCTTCCAGACGGGTGAATTGGCTACATGCGACAAAATAACCGAAGTTTCCCTGCTGCTGGAAGCTGGCAACGTACCACAACTGGAAAATGGATCGCCCGAAATGACTGTTTTACATGTGCAAACAACGGGGACTCTTTATTCCAGCGATGTGACTGACTCATCCGTGTCGGTACAGAACTCTCCGGCCACTGATATTGCTTACACAAATGCTGAAAGATTCCTTCACTGCGAAGACATGTGGTCTCCGCTGCCTCTCGATGCCATCCCACCCTCTCATCGTCTAACGGGGATGAGATTCGCTAGTATTTAAATAACTTTAAAGGCATTTTACGCATATTACGTAACGATGTTGTCAATTTACACGTCCAACTGATCAATTGCGTGCGTGTTCTTACGGGCGTGAAAAGTTACATGGAAGGATTTGTGCCAAGTTTTCTACCGCCCTAGAGTCTGCGGCTACATAAGACATTTATATGGATGTAAAAATGTGAGTTTCGAGAAACGCATCTTTTGTTCGTTCCTACACTTGCGAACCAAGCATTTTAACCTAATTTTTGGTGTAATATTTATGTGTGGTTTTTGAGTTAAATAGAGCAAAATGTTATTTTACTTCTAACTGTATGTGTGTGTGTGTGTGTGTGTGTGTGTGTGTTCAGTAATTTATTTTTTCTCCATGTAAAAAACGTAAGCATTTTTTTCCCTTTATTTTGTATAAATATTGATTGCGCTTGCTTTTCCCTTGGAGAAGGGTCAAATACGTGAAATATTTTTTTCTCTTTTGGAATATGTTTATTGTGCTTGCTTTTTCCTTGTAGAAAGGACAAGTACGTGTAATATTTCATAACAGTGCCTCCTATTACATAATAATTATGCTTGACTTATTCACCTACAATATTAAAAAATATACTTAAAATTTGCTGCACATTATTAAATTTTTTTGTGTTTTAATATAACAAAAAATAACTTGGGTGAAATATTTAGCAAATAACAATTTAAAGAAGGGTATTCAATTTTTTAAAATGTGCACTGCACAATGGTACCGCTACTGACCTATGTTAACTACATCTCGAGAGTGTGAAGACGTAAGGGGAGTATGCTGACGGAGGAGATGTGATCGCGTGACGACCTTCATTCTGACACATCGCACAAGAAAGCTGCCAGCTGTCTGTCGCTCTCTCTCTCTCTCTCTCTCTCTCTCTCTCTCTCTCTCTCTCTCTCTCTCGTGTATAGCTTGAATGTAACAGCAATCAAAACATTGACGTCATTTTAAAATTATTTCAATACGAATGAAAATATTACACAAATACTTGCAACCAAATTATTTATTTTACATCTTAATTCCAAAAAAACTTGTAAGAAAATTTAATTCAATATATAAATACGTACATCGTATTTACACATCAAATGGAAGAAGATATTTAGCAATATATAAATATATATATTATTTACAAAACACATGGAAAAAAATATTTTACACGATACTGAAAAAAATGCAACAAATTGGTAAACAACAAAAAATTATGAGATAATTAAACACATCTACATTTATTTGTACTTAATAATGATTTTTTTACACTTAGCATAAAAACATACATTTTTCCCATCAAAACTTTTAATCACGCACGTCAATATTTTTTTTACACTGTAGAACGTGTGTGTTTTGTCAACTAAAAAAATTACGAAAGGAATGGGAGGTTTTCATCACCTGGGTTTTTCTAAAGATAGAGCAAAGCTCATATGCACACCCACACACGAGCACCTCTGGCCATGGGTCCGGTGGCGTTGTAACCTCCAAACTGTACCAAGCCCCATCACATCGTTTGGAGCATACTTTAAAAAGTTTAATTTCATGATTAAATTCACAATTTTCCCTGTCGTACTGGCTTGAACGTCGTTCACCCACAATTTATTTTTTTCATATTTCAAATGTTTGTGGGAAATTTTGTTTGTGGACGGCACAAATGAACTGCACACTCGTCACTGTCACAATCTTGCACTGATAATTCAAGAGTCTTACCGTCGAAGACGCTTCTTTCAAGGAGGAAATGAACATTTTCGTCACACCGCTCCATAGTTACGGTAACAGCCGGCTGGTCCGTGTAGGTTACGCCGTGCAGTAGAGGATATGTACTAGCCTGTTTTTTCTCGGGAATGAACTTACACAAGGACGCGCTCCACCTTTGCAAAAAGACTTGGTGGAAGGTATAGGCCTCGAGCCTAGGTGCACTTCGCATGCAAAAGGCGTGCAGGTGGAGGCCCAGTCCGGAAAACTTTACTTTTTCACAACATGGTTACGTACATCACATTTATTCTGCCATTTGCACACATAAATATTTTTACTTTTTCGGAAAAGTTCGTACACTACACACTCGTACATTCTTGCCTTGCATACGTGGACATCACGATTTTGTTTTACCAACTCCTCCAGANTTCGTACACTACACACTCGTACATTCTTGCCTTGCATACGTGGACATCACGATTTTGTTTTACCAACTCCTCCAGCGAAAAGGAAGTGTAGATTTAGGGCATAAATTGTAAACGTAACAGTTTTTATATTCACACGTTAATGTGTCCCGCACATAACAACCTTCGAAATCATCGTAGCAGCTTAGTCAGTGAATTGTACCGTCACAAAATTGAATTTNGTGTCCCGCACATAACAACCTTCGAAATCATCGTAGCAGCTTAGTCAGTGAATTGTACCGTCACAAAATTGAATTTGCAGAACGCCTCGAGCATCTCGAAAACTTAATCGTTGGTGCTTACAATTCAGTTCACTATATTTGCTCACGTCTTCTCTGACGTGAATGGAGAAAATTCTGTGACGGACACTTCCATTTCTTCTTCGATATCACTGTATTCGAAGTCAGAGTTGATGGGGCTCTCTGCGAAACTGGGAGAGAATAAGCTGTAGAACGTTATGGCCGATGGGGGCTGGTACGGGTTGCCTGATGGTTGCAGGTTCGTGCTACTAGATGGCATTAACGAAGTTGCTCCTCGTGCCAATATAGTGCGGATAAGCTGAAGAATATTATCTCCATTTTCTTCTGCTTTGCTGTTGGTTATTTTCTTCTTCACTTGACAACATGGCTATCGTAAATTTAACAGGAGTTGGAAACCCTGCAAGTTCCGAAATTGTCACTGGGCTTTCCTCTTGAAATAGCGAAAAATGAATGACAGCGAGAAAAATGACTGCTTTCCCGAGGAGGCTCGGGGTGCGTTAAACAAAGAATTTTTAAATAATAGTCCGCCCACGCGATTAAAGTAGGCCACTGATTGGCTTCCGAAAACACCCGAGTAATTAGCCAATGAGAAACATTAGATATATTGGAAAGGGGTGGGCAATTAGCCAATGAGAATCGGGGGTAGGGCAATTGGTTAATTAAATATATCGGAAGGGGGTGGGGGGTAAGTCTTCTGCTGGGCGCGGTGCTGGGGACAGCACCAGCAATGTAAAACAAATGACAAACTAAAAAACCAAGATGGCGGTTGAACGAAAGCGAGAGATAAACTCCAGCAATGCATAAACAAATGACAAACAAAATAAAACCCAGATGGCGGATTGCACCGACAAAGATGGCGGACGGATGCATCTACCATGATGGTGGACTGCACTGACCAACATAGTGGACGGCTACACCTACCACGATGGCAGACGGTGGTTGTGACGCCTACCAAGATGGTGGACTGCACCGNCAACATAGTGGACGGCTACACCTACCACGATGGCAGACGGTGGTTGTGACGCCTACCAAGATGGTGGACTGCACCGACCAATATGGCGGACGGCTGCACCTACCACGATGGCGGACGGTGGTTGTGACGCCTACCAAGATGGTGGACTGCACCTACCAAGATGGTGGAATGAGTATGGGTGGAGGAGGTGTGGGCAGCTTCCGGAAATTTAGGTTTTTTAAAAATAAATTTGTAATAATCTTTTAATATTTTTAATATACACTTTTTATTAATTTTTTGTAATTTTTGTATTTTTTTGAATTTTTGGGGTTAAAGGTTAAGGTTACATTGATCCACTATGGCTGATAAGATGTTACAACAACATTCTTGAATCGTGGGCCTACCAGCNAAAGGTTAAGGTTACATTGATCCACTATGGCTGATAAGATGTTACAACAACATTCTTGAATCGTGGGCCTACCAGCATGGCAACCTAGTACGGCTCGCTTCGCTCTTACAGAGGGAACCTAACCCTTAAAGCTTGACACAGTGCTCTTACCAAAAACAAAATTCATGCTGAGAGTCAAAGCCTGGATTCTCAAGCTACACACAGTTCAGAAACCGAAACAAGTGACCTTTCAGTCAATAACACATTGCAGGTGAAGACTGAAATCACTGCCGTCGCACCTAACATTTTGCAANAACAAGTGACCTTTCAGTCAATAACACATTGCAGGTGAAGACTGAAATCACTGCCGTCGCACCTAACATTTTGCATAATTGCTTGCTGTGTAAGGAAAAGACGGCAAACCCGTCACATACAGTACGGATGTTCACGTCTAAGGTAAAGAAGAAAAAAACACTTTAACGCCCAAGAAGGACAAGAGATCCAGCAAACTTAAAGCGAAATAACACTCTACNAACAAGTGACCTTTCAGTCAATAACACATTGCAGGTGAAGACTGAAATCACTGCCGTCGCACCTAACATTTTGCAAAATTGCTTGCTGTGCAAGGAAAAGACGGCAAACCCGTCACATACAGTACGGATGTTCACGTCTAACGTAAAGAAGAAAAAAACACTTTAACGCCCAAGAAGGACAAGAGATCCAGCAAACTTAAAGCGAAATAACACTCTACNGTAAAGAAGAAAAAAACACTTTAACGCCCAAGAAGGACAAGAGATCCAGCAAACTTAAAGCGAAATAACACTCTACAGGTCTAGCACCTTTAGAGGTCCTCAGTAATCAGCGTTTGGGTTGCCTAATTCAATATATTTACGTTCTACCGAAGCTTGACGCTTGTACAACCGAAGAGGATCACGAGNGCGTTTGGGTTGCCTAATTCAATATATTTACGTTCTACCGAAGCTTGACGCTTGTACAACCGAAGAGGATCACGAGGAAATACGAAGAGAGTTATTGGAGTTAGCGAGAAGACGTCTTTATTTGTCCGCAGAAAGCCGTAAGCAACATTACAAGTCAAGTAAGTTAAGCAAGTTCCAGTTGNGAGAAGACGTCTTTATTTGTCCGCAGAAAGCCGTAAGCAACATTACAAGTCAAGTAAGTTAAGCAAGTTCCAGTTGAACGAACTAGTTTTACGCCGAACTAGTCCCACTAGTTCGTATTGTGAGTTTGTTACACGCAAGTTGTTTTTGACATTTGTAGATACCTACCGCGCTACTGGAATCACCAGAAATAATTGCTACGAGTTAACAGACATAAATGGTAAACCATTCGGAAAGTTTAACATAACCCAGTTGAAACCCTATCATGTGTCCAACTTGCATGTTCAGTCAACAGCCGGCAGCAGTTGAATGAAAAGTCTGTAACGACAGCTTAGTGCTTGTCGACGGCTCGACTGGGATTGATTAAGTTATTTAGCATCCAGATACTGCAGTGAAACATGGCAACAGAGAGTCCTGCAAAGTAGTAGTTTAACAAAGCCTTGAGTATATGTGCACGGCTAGTGTTTATTTGTGCCAGTGTTATATGTTGTATTTGTCAAGGGTTATCATGCATTATTTATTTATGGGTTATGTCTTGTGTATTTTTCGCCGTATGTATTCGTTGCTCACCTACACTTGTGCCTAGTATATTGGACCTACTTGCTACACCGCTTCTGATGTGTCTCCCGTCGCCTGAAGTAAGCTACAGAAGCTGTTAAAACCGATGCATTATTTAGTTGTTTTTGAGCGGCCAATGAACTACGAGATTATGTGGGGAAATGCATTGATAAGGCCTAGAAAACGCCGAGAGTTAAGTTACGCCGGTCAAGTAGATAAAAACGTGCTGTCACACTGGTTTTCACTCGTACGCAAGTTACGCAAGGTCAAAAGGCTGCGCGAAGATTGAGAGGTCAATGACACACACTCAATGACACACACACAC
>NQII01001281.1:489802-520604 GCA_002778355.1 Clitarchus hookeri
GTGGGCGTATTCCACCCGAAGTTAAAAACATGCCAGAGAAAAAAGCTGACAAGCTTGAAAAGTGGTGCCACGAGCACTCCTTCTCCTCCTTAGCTAACCATGGGGCAATGTGGACAAGCACCACGGAAGAATAAGCTGACAGGGCAAGTTTCAGGGTGCAGGCCACCACCTCCCTTCCCAACCTTCATGAACCCTGGTGCATGTAAGAAGTGTTTGTTATACCTCCTCCCTCCCCCAACAAGGAAGACAAGTGTAGGCACTTAGAGAGGGAGTCGAGAAAGGATATAAGCGAATTTATGTGAGAAGAGGGATTCAGTTCGTCAGTACCGCACAGAGACCAGTTAGGCAGTTCGTTATCATCACACAGAGAGTTTAGTTGGCCAGTTTTTATCACCGCGCTGAGAGAGTAAGTCAGTGCAACAGGCACCAAGACTGGGATATCGGAACCCGGCCAAGTCCGTCAGCCACCTCAGTCAGCCGCATCATTAAGGGGTCAGCCATATCGGGATGCGAGATGCGAAACGCGAAATGCAGGGCAGAATCAGAGACAGTTACCAGAGTTATGTTAGACGAGTAGTTTCACCACTCCAGGATGCGAGTCAGTTCGTCAGTACACCACAGAGAGACCAGTTAGGCAGTTCGTTATCATCGCTCAGAGAGTTCAGTTGGACCGTTTTGATCACCATGCTGAGAGAGTAAGTTAGTGAAACAGGTATCAAGGCCGGGGAGATTGGAACCCAGCCACGTCCGTCGCCAACGTCCATCAGCCGCGTCATTAAGGGGTCAGCCATATCGGGATGCGAGGCGCGAGACACAAAACGCAGGGCAGAATCAGAGACAGTCACCATAATTATGTCGGATGAGTAGTTCACCACACAGGGATGCGAGTCAGTCTGTCAGTCAAGTCAGTCAGTTACCAGTCACCAGAGTTACATCGGACGAGTAGTTTACCACGCCGGGACGTGAGTCAGTCAGTCAAGTCAGTCAGTTAGAAGTCACCAGTCAGTAAGTTACAATGAACTGAGAAATCAGAGTCAAGTGGTGAACTTCAACGAGAAGTGCCATGTCGAGCTAGTGGGATTAGTCCAGTGCAACCCCATGCCGAGGACCGGGGTGGGGGCCTGTCAAGGGACCACCTCACCGGGATGTGGTAGGGAAATAAGCAGTCAGTTACTACCCTACACCGAGAAAGGGAGTGAGTGGAGAAGTTCAACAAGAAGCGCCACGTCGAGAGGAAGCCAGCTGCATTAAACAAGCCAACCACGGAGGGCATTTAGCAGGGCCATCCAGCTCACCAGACCTCAACTGCTGGAACAACTACCACGCAACATTTGCAGATAAGAAACCACGTCATCACTCAAGGACATGTCCTTTCATGTAATGCCCCCACATCGTCGGAAACATTAGCCAGAACATTGTAATCAGCCCTTCAGGCCAGAACTCGCATGGCATTAAAGTGTGTGTACTTCCCGCAACAGTGCCGGGAATGTGTGAATGAATTCCCGTTAAATAAACCTGTTCAAAACTAAAAAGTCGTGATGAAGTCATTGTGTGATATACCCTCAACCTACAAGGCACCCTATAATCTGTGCCTGGAGGAATTAACTCCGATCCTATGAACCATTCTGTACTTCACAGGTGGGGAGTAGCGTAAAATATAATTGCAAAATTGTTACAAGTATTATTTTTAGGGTTTTCCTGCTTAGTTTCCTTAAGCGAAAGGAGAAATGTAGAAAGTTCCNAAAATTGTTACAAGTATTATTTTTAGGGTTTTCCTGCTTAGTTTCCTTAAGCGAAAGGAGAAATGTAGAAAGTTCCTTTTGATAACAGCTATATATTTTTTTCGCTCTTAAATTCGTAACGTTTTTTGCTCTTGCAAACACAATTGTAGGGCGTGAATAATAGTTATGAAATAAAGTTAATACTTAAAATTTTGGCTAGGGCAAATATATATCACGATTAGAGTCAGCACCAACTTTTACACAAAAATGGGTAGCATTTCTCCATATACTACTAGTTTAAAAGCGACCTCTTTGGTACCCAGCGCAACTAGTGGTGAAAATTTACCCTGTGCCAAACTCTCACATAAGAAATCTGGTTTTGTTACTAACCTGAGTAGAATTAACCTTAACTGCACTGCATTCACGCCCTAAGCTATTGTACACAGCGGCACGCAGGTTCCCATTTAAGTTGGCAGCTAATCAGGTAAAATAGTTTCAGTTGTAATGTTGCAGTATTATTAATTAACGGGATATGTGGTTCATTTACTTTCGCTTTGCCAGGTTTCGTAATATTTTATCGGGATTTGAAATTAAAACCGTGGGAGTTAGTTTATCGGGCATATATTTGCAGTTTCGAAAGTCGTAGTTTTCAGTTAGGGTCATTGTTAGATTAGAAACTTTCCGACTGCATCGACAGGTTTTGTTCTAGAAGTTCAATTATCTTTAACTGACGATGCAGTTCTGCGGGCTACGCAGTTCGCATAGCATGGAAACTCATGGCGTGGCGACACTCCATGACCTTATCTGGACAGAGGGGGGAGTAGCGATAGGCAAGCAGCGACAAATACTCGTGTGCCTATCGCCGACTAGCAGTAGACTCTCAGTGCTCTGACGGTGAAGACAACCAACACTCGCCGAGGCCGCCTCGGGCGTGGCAAATTTCCCCCACACCGGCAACTTTATCCTGCTCGTTTATTTCTCCGCCAGTGTGGGAGGTCGTTAGTTACTCTTGCGATGCAAGTTTTCAAAATGTGAATAAACAGTAAACCACTGCGGCGCTGCTACTTTTTGTGTTTATCTGTGAATCTGTTCGTACTCTGAATACCAGCAAATTATATGTGAACTGCTTAATTTAAATAATAAATAAAATTATATCAAATAAACCGGAACTGAACTTTATTTATTTGGCACTTTTAAAGAGTTCCATGTTCCATCCACAGAGCTAACCAAGTTGTAATTTCCAATCGTTAACACAAACGGTGGAAAGTTACGAACATGGCAGCCCTAAACAGTGTGGTGCCACGTTACACAGTCTTGACGTATTGCGCGCGTAATGTTTAAATTTATTGCAAATCAAGTTGGCGTTATTTTGCATAATACACTTTAAAGAATANACGTATTGCGCGCGTAATGTTTAAATTTATTGCAAATCAAGTTGGCGTTATTTTGCATAATACACTTTAAAGAATGATTTTACTTATTGATAACAGATTTATGTTTTTAACAATTTCAGGTTTTCGCTTGACTGACTCATGAATAAAGTCATTAGGCCCATAGAAATATAAATTTCAGATGTTATGGCGAAAGGATACAAACCTAGCAGAAACGTAGGTTTCAAGCATGGATTTCAAAGACGCTGTTCGATACAAGATAACTTTGTAATCGCTTCCGTATTCTCGTTACTCAGTTTTAGACATACGAGCAGATAAGTACTGTCTCAAGCTGTCAAATAAACACATCAAAGACACTAAAAAGTCACATGGTCAACAGTGAGAAACGTGTTTGTTTACATTTGCAATTTCAACATAGTGACTTTTTATGAGAATGAAGTAGTTGCACTGACTGAATATACCGTGTATTCTAGTTGGATCGAAACTGGAACTATACAAAAATCTCGGTGCAGTTGTTTGCTTAAACAGTGTTCTAATCTCAAATCTTACCCACTTTTTGATGGTGCTGTTGGCGGAAAAGCAGTCCAATGTTGGANCTTAAACAGTGTTCTAATCTCAAATCTTACCCACTTTTTGATGGTGCTGTTGGCGGAAAAGCAGTCCAATGTTGGAAAACGGAGAGTAGCTACTGTGCATCTCTCATGCGCCCTCAACCACATACTCTTTCTACGGGTCTTTCAGGAGATGGGGGACCACGTTTGACTCTCTTAGAGCGATGTCTTCCCTCACAGTAGTGCTATGAACATGACCGAAGCGATTGCAGAGCTGCCTTAGGTGAAACCAGGAAACTAGCTTCAAAAACGATGAGAAACGTTAACGCCTTCGTCTCTTCTGTAATGTTTTTATATTCAGTGATTTCAGTGAAAATGTAAGCGTAATACGTTAAAATCGAGACGAATTGCAGAATATAAGTAGTCTGTGCGAGAACCCGTGACATACAATGGCGACGGAAAGCGACACATCAGCGAGTGGATAAAAAATGGCGTCGCCGATGTATCCTACGCAGACAGACACAAAAACGCGCGCGCGCAAATTAAATGCTTTGACAACGGGGTTGTGAAGAAGTGTNTGTATCCTACGCAGACAGACACAAAAACGCGCGCGCGCAAATTAAATGCTTTGACAACGGGGTTGTGAAGAAGTGTTCCTTTGGAGAAGTACCAACCCCTTTGGATAAGTACCTACCCCATTGGAGAAGTACCCTTTGGAGAAGTTCTTCCTGAAAACTTCTAAATTTCCTTATATCATATATGAAAATGACCACAACGTATCGCTCTCAAGATTTTTCGAAGATATGGCAAATGGACGANTGTATCCTACGCAGACAGACACAAAAACGCGCGCGCGCAAATTAAATGCTTTGACAACGGGGTTGTGAAGAAGTGCTCCTTTGGTGAAGTACCAAGCCCTTTGGATAAGTACCTATCCCATTGGAGAAGTACCCTTTGGAGAAGTTCTTCCTGAAAACTTCTACANGCCGATGTATCCTACGCAGACAGACACAAAAACGCGCGCGCGCAAATTAAATGCTTTGACAACGGGGTTGTGAAGAAGTGCTCCTTTGGTGAAGTACCAAGCCCTTTGGATAAGTACCTATCCCATTGGAGAAGTACCCTTTGGAGAAGTTCTTCCTGAAAACTTCTACATTTCCTTATATCATATATGAAAATGACCACAACGTATCGCTCTCAAGATTTTTCGAAGATATGGCAAATGGACGAAGTCTGAGTGGAGTGGAGAGCTTTGGGAGGCTCTTAACATCGAGATATTTAAAGGCCGATGAGGATGAAAATATGTGAGTATGGAGCAGCGCCGGAATGCAAGGGGAAACGGGAGGAATCCCCGAGAAAACCCGCCGACAGGCGGCATGTCCGACATATTCCCCACTTGCGAAAGTCCGAGAGTGACCCCGCTGGGAATCATAACCGGTTCGCCTTGAAAGTAGACGAGCGCTCTAGCAGGTCGGAGTTTGCGTGTTTATATCTACGTTTTCATCTGTTGTATTGGTCTAGTTTAAGAAAATCAATGATCTGTAATCGTGCCACTTAGCTGGAATGATTAAAAAAAAAATTAATTTGGCTGAACGAGTAGAGAATCGAACCCAGGTCCCCCTTAACATGGGTCTCCCCTGGTGTTGACATAAGTGTGCAGATATCATCTGTGTTTATTATCGTATGAATTAAGGTTGGGGTGTGTGAGAAATAAAACATGCTGCTGGAGCAGCAAGTCTCCAACCATCCCCCAAAAACCGGCGCAGTCACAATAGAGTTCTCCAACGGTCAGTGCGCTAGGGCAAAGTTCAATTCAACATCTGGTGCAGTGATGCTGGACGTGTGCGTGAGCTCAGATTACGACTGCACGTGTCTCTCGTTTACTTCTGTAATGGGACTCGTGTCCACGTCTTTAAGTACGCTTTTCTCTTAATAGTTGTTAATGCGTCTATCAGTCTCGACTGCAATTGGGATATTTCAGACTTTGTGTGTAGGTGTGTGCGTGTGCGTGTGTGTGTTTGACGTATGAGCAAGTGGATAACGACATCCCCCCCCCCTATTTCATAGTTTCGCAGAATCACAATGTATCTTTATTTTCACCGGAATGAATAAAATTTTCACATTTAATTTTTATACGTAAAAAAAAAACAAAGATAAAGTTCGGGCCAGAATTTATTTACAAACAAAATGTGTAAATAGAATTAATTTTCTACATTCGAAAGTGATTAACATAACTCTAAAATTTCATGGTCTCCGTAATGCACTGACTGCAATATGCTCTAATTTTTACGCACCGGTGAAGTCTTTCCTTATATGTCTAAACGAGGTTGAAGGGTGGTGAATGAGAGCTGTATGCGCGTGTCTTTGCTGGAATACATATTGTGGTATAAATCTGCATGGTGGACTAGCATCTCGGGAATAAAGCTATGTTTAAGTTCGGGTAATTCATAAGGAGTGAATACTATTGACAGCTGCTGGCGTAGAGACCACACACATATACATACACATGTTCGCACGTCACTTTTCATTCGGCTGAAGTCACGTAGCAGTGTGTTTGTGACTCTGGACGGTTATGGTTGGAAGAGGGGAGTGGAGGGGTGTTTTACCGCGAATCGGATATATCTCTTAATGGAGCGAACGCATACGAATGTATGAAAATACTGAAATTTCGTTTACCGAAGGCAACAGTTTATTTGTGATTTTGTACTCTTAGTGTCTCCTCACGGTATATAATTTTTTCCCTGCACAACTTACTATATGTGCATTATTTATGCGTAAAAAAAGTTTTATATGCTGACAATGGGTGCTAGAAAAATCGCCGCACGTGGAGTAACCATATGGGTATTTATTTCCCGCTGCCTAAATTTCGTAATGTACTGATTTTTAAATTGAGAGGAAATATTTTAATGATGGGCGTCAATGCCTTGACGAGGGGGAATGCACGGACTACTTCCCTGTGCATATCGCATACCACGGGGGTAGTGGAGTGGTTTTAACTCTGTTCTTGGATTTTTCGAGTAATGATTACTTTATAGAAAGCTGCATAACACTTCCGTACACGGCGCATGATTTTCCAACATGAATTTTAAACGAATGTTTTGCTGAAGGGGGCAAGCATGTTGTTTAGAGGGGAAGGGGCACACCGTCATTGATTTTTCGTTAATATTTACTCCGAAACACGTTGTTTGTATGCTTATATCTCGTGACGTATATTTACAGTATGAGGTTTTACAGTATTTTCGATATCTTGCCTTTCGATTCGAATATCTTCTTTTCATTGAATGGGGTTGGTTTTTCAAAGCTGCGTTCAAGCCATACATTAAATTTTATTAGTGGCGTGTTTATGTGGAGAGCCAAAAGCGATGTTTTGCCCCATTCGAGCTAAAAATGTGCAAACATCCTTCGAATACCCGCTCTCGTTGTGGAGGCATAGGTATTTAGACTGTGTTAGAATGCAGTTTGGACCTCCACGAAACCATTGTCATTAACCAACCCAGACACTGCCACGATTCTTGGACGCGATGGTCGCTGGCGCGATGGTGGATACTCATCCTGAACCCTTGGTTTTGTGGGAATTACTCTCGTACGCTGCGGTAAAAGAGACTGCACACGACGGATTTTTGCAGGTGAAGGTCCTACAGCTACGCAGGTTTTTGCATGCCTCTGAAAGTTATCACGCCTAGCAAATGCCATGTCACAGTTTCCACACTTATATGCCGCTCTATCTGCATTATTTGATCATCCATACTTTTCGTGTCTTCGAGCACATTTGGTGAATGCAAACGAAGTGTTACTGTAGCGGCACGGGTAGTGAGNTCGTGTCTTCGAGCACATTTGGTGAATGCAAACGAAGTGTTACTGTAGCGGCACGGGTAGTGAGGTAACGTCATCACACATTAGATCGATGGTAAATATATAAATTAAAAAAACTGAGTTCTAGTACCGTATTTTATGAGGTTACATATTCCNGCTGAACGAGTAGAGAATCGAACCCGGGTCCCCCTTAACATGGGCCTCCCCTGGTGTTGACATAAGTGTGCAGATATCATCTGTGTTTAATATCGTATGAATAAAATTTGGCGTGTGTGAGAAATAAAACGTGCTGCTGGAGCGACAAGTCCCCACCCATCCCCCAAAAACCGGCGCAGTCACAACAGAGTTCTCCAACGGTCAGCGTGCTAGGGAAAAGTCCAATTCAACACCTGGTGCAGCGAGGCTGGACGAGTGCGTGAGCTTAGATTAAGAATGTACGAGTCTCTCGTTTACTTCTGTAATGGGATTCGTATCCACGTCTTTAAGTACGCTTTTCTCTTAATAGTTTTTAATGCATCTATCAGTCTCGACTGCAATTGGGATATTTCAGGCTTTGTGTGTGTGTAGGTGTGTAGGCGTGTCCGTGTGTGTGTTTGACGAATGAGCAAGTGGAGAATGACTGTTTCCCCCCTTATTTCATAGTTTTACATAATCACAATGTATGTTTAGTTTCGCCAGAACGAATAAAGATTTTACATTAAATTTTTTATACGTAAAAAAAACAAAGATGGAGTTCGGGCCAGAATTTATTTACAAACGAAATGTGTAGATAGAATTAATTTTCTACATTCGAAAGTGATTAACATAACTCTTAAATTGCATGGTCTCCATAATGCACTGGCTGCAATATGCTCTAATTTTTACGCACCTGTGAAGTCTTTCCTTATATATCTAGACGAGGTTGAAATATAGTGAATGAGAGCTGTATGCGCGTGTCTTTGCTGGAATACGTATTGTGGTTTAAATCTGCGTGGTTGACTGGCATCTCGGGAATAAAACTATGTTTCAGTTCGGGTAATTCATAAAGAGTGAATACTATTGACAGCTGCTGGCGTAGAGACCACACACATATACATACACATGTTCACATTTCACTTGGCTAAAGTTACGTAGTAGCGTGTTTGTGACTCTGGACGTCGGAAGAGGGGAGAGGGGTGTTTTACCGCGGATCGGGTATATCTCTTAATGGAGCGAGCGCATACGAATGTATGAAAATACTGAAATTTCGTTTACCGAAGGCAACAGCTTATTTGTGATTTTGTACCCGTAGTCTCTTCTCACGGTATATATTTTTTTTTCCTGCACAACTTACTATGCGTGCATTATTTATGCGTATAAAACGTTTTATATACTGACAATGGGTGCTAGAAAAATTGCCGCACGTGGAGTAACCATATGGGTATTTATTTCCCGCTGCCTAAATTTCCTAATGTACTGATTTTTAAACTGAGAGGAAATATTTTAACGATGGGCGTCAATGCCTGGGCGAGGGGGAATGCACGGACTACTTCCCTGTGCATATCGCATACCGTGGGGGAAGTGGAGTGGTTTTGACTCTGTTTTTGGATTTTTCGAGTAATTATTACTTTATAGAAAGCTGCATAACGCTTCCGTACACGGCGCATGATTTTCCAACATGAATTTCAAACAAATGTTTTGCTGAAGGGGGCGAGCATGTTGTTTAGAGGGGAAAAGACACTCGGTCATTGATTTTTCGTTAATATTTACTCCGAAACACGCTGTTTGTAGGCTTATATCTCGTGACGTATATTTACAGTATGAGGTTTTACAGTATTTTCGATATCTTGCCTTTCGATTCGAATACCTTCTTTTCGTTGAATGGGATCGGTTTTGCAAAGCTGCGTTCAAGCCATATATTAAATTTTATAATTGGCGTGTTTATGTGGAGAGCCAAAAGCGATGTTTTGCCCCATTCGAGCTAAAAATGTGCAAACATCCTTCGAATACCCGCTCTCGTTGTGGAGGCATAGGTATTTAGACTGTGTTGGAATGCAGTTTGGACCTCCACGAAACCATTGTCACTAGCCAACCCAGACACTGCCACGATTCTTGGGCGTGATGGTCGCTGGCGCGATGGTGGATACTCATCCTGAGCCCTCGGTTTTGTGGGAAGTACACTCGTACGCTGCGGTAAAGGAGACTGCACACGACGGATTTTTGCAGGTGAAGGTACAACAGCTACGCAGGTTTTTGCATGCCTCTGAAAGTTATCACGCCTAGCAAATGCCATGTCACAGTTTCCACACTTATATGCCTCTCTATCTGCATTATTCGAACATCCATACTTTTCGTGTCTTCGAGCACATTTGGTGAATGCAAACGAAGTGTTACTGTAGCGGCACGGGTACTGAGGANTCCATACTTTTCGTGTCTTCGAGCACATTTGGTGAATGCAAACGAAGTGTTACTGTAGCGGCACGGGTACTGAGGAAACGTCATCGCACATTAGATCGATGGTAAATATATAAATTAAAAAAACTGAGTTCTAGTACCGTATTTTATGAGGTTACATATTCCNCACATTAGATCGATGGTAAATATATAAATTAAAAAAACTGAGTTCTAGTACCGTATTTTATGAGGTTACATATTCCTCCAGAGACTAGCTGGCCCGAACCAAAACTCCAAATTTAAGCAGATTTTTAATTTCGCGGGAAAATATGCACGTATTACGTGCACGCTTGATAATATCCTGCGACCTGACGGAACTAAATATCTGATCTTACCAGTCAGAATGCTAAAAGACGAGGGTTGAGAGAGCGATCTGTCATCTCTGGCATCAGACGAGAAACTGTGCCGTGGGTCGACATTGTTCCCATGAAATACTTTCCCCACACTAGCACGCTCTGGCGGACAATGCTGAAATGATGAGGGATTAAGCGATGGTGAATAATTGGTCGGACTTTAGTGAGTGGGGAGGGGGTGAGGGGCAACAGAATAAATACTCAATTTCAAGTGTAATTTAAGTACCATTAAAACACGAAAGATGTTTTTGGTCGGTCTTAACTAAAGATCTTAATACAAAAAAATATAAATTTAATAATTTATGCTTTTACTATTGATTGAAAAAATAGGAATGAAAAAATAATAGATTTTCATATGACTATAAATATGAGTGCCGACAACTCACTTTGCGGCTAAATCGTCAGAATTAGCAGGTACCACTGCTCGTCTGGCAGTGAAATCAAGAAATGAATGTCACCCATACGTTGAAAAAAGAATCTAACATGGAGGGTGCCGACAGCACCACCTATACTTTAAAAAACATAATCAAATATGGCTGGTGGCTAAATCGGCAGCTCGCCTGGTTACAAAATCGAGAAAATAGCATCACCAAGGTGTTGAAAAAATAATCCAATATGGAAGGCACCGACAGCACTACCTGTACTTAAAAAAAACAAATATGGCTACCACTTGGTGGCTAAATTGAAAACTCACCTGGTGGGTAAATTAATACACTAGCACCACCTAGGTGATGAAAACATATGAAATCCAATATGGCGGTTGAACGAAGTTGAGAGACAAACTCCAGTAATGCATAAACAAATGACAAACGAAAAAACCAAGTAGGCGGATGGTGGTTGTGACGCCTATCAATATGGTGGACTGCACCGGTCAAGATGGCGGACTGTATTTACCAAGATGATGGACGGCACCTACCAAGAAGGCGGATGGCTGCACTTACCAAGATGGCGGTCGGAAATAAGATGGCGGATTGCACCGTACAAGATGGCGTACTGCACCGACCAAAATGGCGGATGGCTGCACATATCAGTATGATGGACTGCACCTACCTAGATGGTGGACTGAACCTACCAAGATGGCGGAATGAGTACGGGTGGTGGGGGTTGTGGGGATCTCCGGATATTGAGGTTTTTTTAAATAAATTTTTAAAATAAATTAAAATGATTTCTAATGATTTTTTTATATTTTTTAAAATACATTTTTGGAGGTTTTTTAATTTATAAATTTTTTGGATTTTTTGGTCAAATGTAACCGGGGTCAAAGGTCAAGGTTAAGGTCACATGGATCCAACATGGCTGACAAGATGGCCGCTAGGGGACCGGAATGACACAGTATGAACAGCTCCGACGCTCCGAGTCCCCAGCCCATTGCGACAAAGTTGCCATTTCTGCTCTACCTTTTGAAAGCCCTCTTACTTGGAATACTAGTCAATAAATATATTTTCTTTTAGCCTTAAGCGTTAACTTCCGAGTGCGGTGGAATATACACACACTGTGTTTATTACTTGCATGGCAATATTTATTTTAAAATGTGGATAAAGGATAAAATATGGCTCGAAGAATAAAAAAGTAACTAGAGCCCCAAAAGTTCTCACTTTACCGCGAACAGTCTATAACTTGATGTATCATTTTCAAAGTAACTGGTAGCTCCAAATACACGTGCATTTCTTGGGAAAATTTAAGCATATTTAAAGCAATTGTTTTTATATGCCGCCCTCCCTGACGAGTAGGGNCACGTGCATTTCTTGGGAAAATTTAAGCATATTTAAAGCAATTGTTTTTATATGCCGCCCTCCCTGACGAGTAGGGAAATCCCGCGGTTGCTGCACCACCACTGTCCTGATTTATAGTTAACATAACGTTTTCGAAAGCCCTGTAATTGTTTCTTTGTTTCTGCCTGTTGTATATCGTTCCGCCGCAGGCATCATGTGACACTGCGAAACTGTTGAGACATACATACACTTCACAGTTATATTGATTTGCATTTCAGNCGCAGGCATCATGTGACACTGCGAAACTGTTGAGACATACATACACTTCACAGTTATATTGATTTGCATTTCAGCGTGTAAAAAGAAATAGTATTTTTCAGTAGTAGTCGATTTTAAAAGCATGCTTCAAGATGTTAATAACTATATGTTGTTAGCGTCAAAGCACTTCTGAAATCAACTTCTGAACAGAAAATCCCTGCCTGTAGTTTTGTTTATTTCAACGTATATAATAACTGGCATGCTACCAGTAAAGTTGGCAGAAATGTCGTATTAAAAATGTGACTTAATTTTATGGTCATTGAATTTATTAATTTTTTTTTTTTTTAAACTCAGTACAGTAAGAATTTTAATTTTATGAGCCTCACGATAAATCGATCACTTTTGTTAAGTACCTAATTTTATTTCTCATTTTTGTTGTTCTGCCTCGTTCTGCCATAGGTAGAATTAAAATATCCATGGACCTGGTCACTTTATTAATGCGAAATCCAAGTAAAACAGTGGAATTGTCAGGAACGTAGATTAAATGCAGTATCTGATAAATTATTTTATTACGACCGCGTGAAAATATTATGGATACGGTAACTGTGAAGCCTTATTCTTCTAGCATAAAAATATAAGCCTGTGCAAGTGACAAAAGTGTTTTGCAGATTCATACTGTAATGTGTATAAATAAGAAATAGACCTGCTAACTTCAGTGACCACAATACAACATCAAGTGTTAACAGCTATTTTTCTAATTCGCTGTTAACTTAAAAAGGAGTCCGCATGCAGTGTGAAATGTAGCACAGTATAACTACAGTTAAGGTTTATTCTACTCGGGTTAGGAACAAAACGCGTTTTCTTGTGGGAGAGTTTGGCATAGGGAAAATTCCCGACGCTATGTAAGCGATAGTGTTCTAAATAGGTCACTTTTAAATAAAATCTTAAGCTACGTGAATAATAAAAGAGAAAGATTTCACTTAGATAAATAATTATTTTATTTTTGAATTATGNCACGTGCATTTCTTGGGAAAATTTAAGCATATTTAAAGCAATTGTTTTTATATGCCGCCCTCCCTGACGAGTAGGTAAATCCCGCGGTTGCTGCACCACGACTGTCCTGATTTATAGTTAACATAACGTTTTCGAAAGCCCTGTTTTTGTTTATTTGTTTCTGCCTGTTGCAGACCTTCTGNTCGAAAGCCCTGTTTTTGTTTATTTGTTTCTGCCTGTTGCAGACCTTCTGCCGCAGGCATCATGTGACACTGCGAAACTGTTGAGACATACATACACTTCACAGTTATATTGATTTGCATTTCAGCCTCTAAAAATAAATAGTACTTTTCATTAGTCGTCGATTTTAAAAGCACGCTTCAAGATGTTAATAACTATATGTTGTTAGGGGCGAAGCATTTCTGAAATCAACTTCTGAAAAAAAAAATCCCTGCCTGTAGATTTGTTCATTTCAACGTATATAATAACTGGCATGCTACCAGTAAAGTTGGCAGAAATGTCGTATTAAAAGTGTGACTTAATTTTATGGTCATTGAATTTATTCATTTTATTTTGTGTTTTAAACTCACTACAGTAAGAATTATGATATTATGAGCTTCACCATTAATCGATCACTTTTGCTAAGTACCTAATTTTATTTCTCATTTTTGTCGTTCTGCCTTGTTCTGCCATAGGTAGAATTAAAACTTCCATGGACCTGGTCACTTTATTCATGCGACATCCAAGTAAAACAGTGGAATTATCAGGAACGTAGATTAAATACAGTATCTGATAAATTATTTTATTACCACCGCGTGAAAATATTATGGATACGGTAACTGTGAAGCCTTATTCTTCTAGCATAAAAATATACTGTGTAAGTGACAAAAGCGTTTTGCAGATTCATACTGTAATGTGTATAAAACAAGAAATAGACCTGCTATCTTCAGTGACCATAATTTTAAAGAATAAACTCACTATACAACATCAAGTGTTAACAGCTATTTTTTTAATTCGCTGTTAACTTAACAAGGAGTCCGCATGCAGTGTGAAATGTAGCACAGTATAACTACAGTTAAGGTTTATTCTACTCGGGTTAGGAACAAAACGCGTTTTCTTGTGGGAGAGTTTGGCATAGGGAAAATTCCCGACGCTATGTAAGCGCTAGTGTTCCAAATAGGTCACTTTTAATTNACTTTTAAATAAAATCTTAAGCTACGTGAATAATAAAAGAGAAAGATTTCACTTAGATAAATAATTATTTTATTTTTGAATTATGATTATTGCCATTATTTTGTTTTTTAACGTAGAACTTAGAAAAAATCCTGTATACCTGCTACACTAGCTTACCTAGTGACAAAAAAATTTAGTTGCCAAATTAAAATCGATGACTTCCCAACATGAGTAGAAGAAATCTTACTACAGAACAGTTATGAGCAGTGATTTTTTACAATTGTTAATTTCAAAAGTGTTTATTACCGTGAATAGCTTCCAGTAGCATACTTACTGTTATAAAAATTTCCGCATGAATAAAGTCATGGAGTTTATAACAATTTTACCCACAGTGGAAGGACACAAGATAAGCATAAAATTATAGTCTACGTAGCGCTTTAAAAAATGAACCATAAACCACCAGTAGCTAGAATTTTTACCTTCAAGTAAGACTTTTATACCTGCCTGGAACAATTTTCCCCGCTTTGCTGCCAACTTAACTGTGGGAACNAGTCATGGAGTTTATAACAATTTTACCCACAGTGGAAGGACACAAGATAAGCATAAAATTATAGTCTACGTAGCGGTTTAAAAAATGAACCATAAACCACCAGTAGCTAGAACTTTTACCTTCAAGTAAGACTTTTATACCTGCCTGGAACAATTTTCCCCGCTTTGCTGCCAACTTAACTGTGGGAACNTTTTACCTTCAAGTAAGACTTTTATACCTGCCTGGAACAATTTTCCCCGCTTTGCTGCCAACTTAACTGTGGGAACTCGCGTTATTGTTCACGCGGGACGTGAATAATATATGCAAACTGACCCAGAAATCGCATTCTAGAAGCACTGGAAGAGGGGGTAATTTATTTTAAATGTAAACAGGAGTTCCGAGGAGTTGGTATATTTCCCTGAAGCTGGCAGCGAGGATCCGAGCGTCGGACGGTCACAGAGAGATTTACGGGCAGGGGGGAAGATGGGAGGGCGGGATGAAATTGATCTTCAGATGGAGACGGCACCGGAAAATTTTTCAGGGAAATTCGGCGTGGAATTGTGAGGGCAGGGTCTCGTCTGTGCGACGACAAAGGGCTTCGCGGCCACTTTAATAATGGCAGCGAGGAAACGAGAAAATTGAACTGGCAGCGGAAGGAAGGGGGTGGTTTCTGCAGCGATTGTCGTCCTCGCCGAGCTCCTCTGCGTGTGAGCGATCCGCCGGGCGGCGAATAGATCCGGGACCAGGAACAGGGGGATGTTTTCAATTAACAAATGCATATGAGAGTCAACGCCGATGACTACAAAACCTTTGTAGTCGTCACATATCAAGCCCAGCACACTTCTTCCGTGGAGAAAGCCTTCTCACGTACATGTCCGCGCGCGTCTGCAATCATCTAAGCTATCGCTGAGACGGCGAAACGAATAGACGCATGCTAGGAAAATAATATTTTTCGGCAATTACAATCGTTCACCCTGGTAATAGTTCAGTCGTTAACGAGTTTGAACATAATCTTATTAAACCTTCCCAGCACATTTTTCTTTAGCTGTCCTGTATACTACTATATCTATGAGAAACGATATGTTTGTTTCATTCAAATAACACGTTCCTCAATATTCTTTCCTTTTAAATTGAGGCGTTGAGTCGAGAGNAACGATATGTTTGTTTCATTCAAATAACACGTTCCTCAATATTCTTTCCTTTTAAATTGAGGCGTTGAGTCGAGAAATTTGAGCGGCTCTTAACAACGAGTTCTTGAGAGCCGATGAGGGAGAAATGAGGTGGGTATGCAGCAGCGCCGGAATGCAAGGGCGGGGGAAACGGGAGATCCCCGAGAAAATCCGCTGACCAGCGGCATCGTCCGGCACGATTCCCACTTGCTTTCCTTTTAAGGAGTTAGAAGTTTGCATACCCTTGTGTTTATTTTAATAGTTACTTCTAAATGCCCCAAGTCATGCTGGTAGGCTAATCAGTGGAGCGTACATCTAATAACTTGGCCGTCATCCACGGCTAGTCAGGGATTCGAACTCGGAACTCGTATATAGCGACTTTAGAGCCTACGTTTCCTCTCCATGTGGTATTTTAGAGAAAAATAAGGTAAGAATGTTGATTTTCTGTCCAAGCGTGCAATAGATATTCCCACCACTTCAAGCTACTATAGAAAATTTATCTCAATGCCACTGTTAAATTTACTTGCCATCAAAAATCAACACTCCAATTCCCGAATGTTAACACGAGTAAAACTTTTTTTCACGCACCCAGCAAGATAAGCGAATTCTCTGCGTCATTAAGCATAGAGACCTGCAAAATTCTCGTTATCTTTCGGATAAACTCCATTGCCTTTTACAAAAGTGAGCACACTCAGTGATTTTATTGGCCTCTAACCTTCAAGTGGAGTCACCTACCTGTTTGACTTCGTTAAAGAAGATTGTCCAGTCCGCCGCTGAAGATGCGTTATTGGTTCAATATTCTCAGGAGAAGTGCCAGACATACTATCAGCCTATGGCCGACGTCGGTCAAATACAAAGTAACTTGGAGTTCAATCTGCTGCTAAATAATAACGCAAATTTTGCAGGTCTGCATGGGATATATTTTTTCAAGATGTTAACTGAACCTATATTTCACAACAAAATCAAACCATGGTTTACAATGTGTATAATATTATTAACTTCGGTCAAAAAATGTTTCGTAGGCGTAGTTAAGGGCGTTGGACCCCAAAAAGTTAATTATTTTACAATTGTAACAAAAATTGTTCAGCTCGTACGCATTGTATGTGATGACATTTTCCTCGAATAAAAAAAAATAACACTTTACATTTTTTGAATAATGTGATGCAAAATACAAAATTCTTCTGTTTTATTGCAGCCATTATAACAAATACTAACTAAGTTGTACAGATGAAAAACTTAACAAAGTAAACCAATTTTATGCGCTACCGTGCGACACATATGTAAATCAGCAAATAAATCATATAAATGAAAAATAATTAAATAGAAAAATATTTTCTGCAATTTTAAACGGTTTTTTAATGTATGAACTGTTATTTGATGATTACTTATATGTCAATCAGTAGCCCGCGGAATTAGTTTATGTTGTAAATTTTTTTAATGTGCACAACTTAGTATTTGTTATAATGGCTGCAACAAAACAGAATAATTTGTTATTTGACATCAAATTATTCAAAAAATATAAAGTGTAAAATTTTTTTGTTCGAGGAAAACGTCGTCACATACAATGCGTACAAGGTGAATAATGTATGGTACAATTATAAAATAATTAATTTGTTGGGGTCCAACACCGTTAATGCTAGATTCTGGCGAGATGCAGGCTGTTTTCTATCTTTACGCGTAACCAGTGATTCAGCGCTTTTTTCCTTGGCTGGACATGACTCCACTGATTCACAGTTTGTTTCCTGGGTTAACGTTAACTCCTGAGATTCATTTGTTAATCCTAGATTTCTGCAGAATCAAATTATTCACCAATACTTCCTACCTACACAATGAGTTAGGTGTTATTGGGATTTTTTATACTGAAAATCTACATAACACTGATTATTTGCTGATGTTTTAAACTTTTCTGGATATAGTTTCTAACGCTTTCACTGATATAGACAATTATACCTCTCGTCTTTTAACAAAAAAAATTGAATATATAATATTTTGGTGACGCCCATCCAGGGACAAATCAAATAACACTTGTGTTCCTCCTAAATATAAAACTTTTTAGCTACGCCTATAAATCTGCAGTATTATTCCGGGTTTTCTTGTCACAAAATTATAAGTTTACATTATCACTTTTCGCGTAAGGCTGTTGTTATCAGAGGACGACTTTGGTCTGTCAGAATAACTCATTGTCCAACGTCTATGTTCAAGACGTCATTTCATTTGGTGACCTTTGGTGTTCTGATCCGAAGTGCTGATAAATCATCAGAACTGGTGATTAAAGAAGGCAGGTGCAATATTTGCGGACTAGTTTATCGTCCATTTTATGCATCGCCACGCCTCAGCAAATGGCTAGGCTTGAGACTATTAAATCTGAAAGTTAGCAATGAAGACTTGTCGGAAAAGGGGAGGTGGGTAGGGTTTGTACAGTATGTTTGCTGCATGCTCATACAAACATGACAAGAGGGAAAAAAACGTGATGCTTACGCACGTGTTCAGAAGCGTATTTGTATGGAATAAGCGTGGGAAAGGATTTGCGTTGTGTACAAAAAAGCTCTGCAAGGGCTTTGAATATTCGAAAATATAGGCAGGCCTCATTTTCCGCGGTTTCCCGATTCCAGTGTCAGGAATAAGCTGGTATATAAGGAGAAAATAATGAAGTATGAATATCGTTCTCTATAATAATCATTACCATGGCTAAGGTTTATTCTACTCAGGTTAGGAACAAAACGTGATTTCTTATGGGAGTTTGGCATAGGGAAAATTTCCGCCGCTAGGTGAGTAGTGTTCCGAAAGGCAACTTTTAATTAAGATTTTAAGCTACGTGAATAACAAAAGAGAAAGACTTTACTTAGTTGCGAAGTTATTTTATATATGATTTACAATTATTACAATTATCCTGTTTTTTTTTACGGAAGAAAGTACAGAAAATTTGATACACGTACGACACAGCGCTTACCTAGTGGCGAAAATTTTTGGTTGCCGAACTTTTAACATTGATCTTCCCAACCTGAGTAGAAGTAAACTAATATATGGCCGTGGTGCTGATTGAATTTATTTTCAGAAGAAACAGTCTCCTAACTTTACTGGAAGTGTTGTTCTCGTTGTAGGCTACACGTGTAGAATCTTTCTCCAGCGCTGTATTATTACAATGGCCCTGATTTTTGAAAATGCAAATGTGCATATGCAAATAAATACCTCGATGGTTATTGGCGTTTATTTCATATTCTTAACGTAACAGCATATTTCGGCGCATATGTTTGAAATAAAGGTTAATTTCAATTACCTATAACGAAATCGGGTTTGCCTTTATTTTGGACATCACTTGCCAGTTGCTATTCTCAACACTCTGAGTGACGGAAATGGGCAAACGGCACTTTACTTTTATCCCCTTNACATCACTTGCCAGTTGCTATTCTCAACACTCTGAGTGACGGAAATGGGCAAACGGCACTTTACTTTTATCCCCTTAGGCGATATTTAATTTCCCGACGTGTACGTAACACATCCAGCCAATAGGATTGATGGAGGTAATAATAAGAAAAAATTATTTCTGTTGGAAAAAGATACTGTTTATCAAGATGTGAATTTCATCCATGCTCACTTTTCTACACTTTCAAAGGCCCTTGAAAGCTTATAATCTTGTGGTGGGCTCGTTCACGACTCGCTGCAACTCGTTCAGAAAGCAACTTGTTTTTCGTAGAATTCCGCTCCAGGCGAAATTGGAGAGAGATTAAATGCAAATTAAAAATGGTGTTGAATTCTAACCCATGACTTAAGAAGATTTAGTCAATTAGTCAATACTTGAGCGGAATTAGGGTATCTTTGCGAGATGAACGTTCCGAAACTTTGGAGCCAGTGTATAGTGTCAAATCACGTTAGTTGATGTGGAAAGATCATTCTTAGTCTACAAACTAATNGAAACTTTGGAGCCAGTGTATAGTGTCAAATCACGTTAGTTGATGTGGAAAGATCATTCTTAGTCTACAAACTAATTTTGACGGATAAAAGACGTATTTTTTGTCTGCAGAAAACATTGGAAGGCTACTAGTTGCCTATAGTGGTACTTCTTTCTGCAGTGCATGATACATGTAAAAAGGTGAATCTGAATGATGTGTGGCCTGTTTCTTAAGTGCATACTGTTCTATTTTTGGTGTAATATTACCATATTTTCATGCACTCATGAACACATAAGACGTATTTTTAGCGCGATCAAAATTTTTAAAGATGTGGGTTANTTACCATATTTTCATGCACTCATGAACACATAAGACGTATTTTTAGCGCGATCAAAATTTTTAAAGATGTGGGTTAAAATCCGAGCGCAGTCCTACTTAATATTATAAATGCAAAAACTGTGTGTGTGTGTGTGTGTGTGTGTGTGTGCGTGAGTGTGTGCGTGAGTGTGTGCGTGAGTGTGTGCGCGCACGTGTGTGTATGTATGTTACCACTCAGCTCCATAACGGCTGAACGGATTTTGATGAAATTTGGTATGTCGGTACTTCAGGTCCTGGGATAGGACATAGGATACTGTTTATCCCGGAAAATTGTACTGTTACTGTGGAATAACAACAAAACGTAATNACATCACTTGCCAGTTGCTATTCTCAACACTCTGAGTGACGGAAATGGGCAAACGGCACTTTACTTTTATCCCCTCAGGCGATATTTAATTTCCCGACGTGTACGTAACACATCCAGCCAATAGGATTGACGGAGGTAATAATAAGCAAAAATTATTTCTGTTGGAAAAATATACTGTTTATCAAGATGTGAATTTCACCCATGCTCACTTTTCTACACTTTCAAAGGCCCTTGAAAGCTTATAATCTTGTGGTGGGCTCGTTCACGACTCGCTGCAACTCGTTCAGAAAGCAACTTGTTTTTCGTAGAATTCCGCTCCAGGCGAAATTGGAGAGAGATTAAATGCAAATTAAAAATGGTGTTGAATTCTAACCCATGACTTAAGAAGATTTAGTCAATTAGTCAATACTTGAGCGGAATTAGGGTAGCTTTGCGAGATGAAAGTTCTGAAACTTTGGAGCCAGTGTATAGTGTCAAATCACGTTAGTTGATGTGGAAAGATCATTCTTAGTCTACAAACTAATTTTGACGGATAAAAGACGTATTTTTTGTCTGCAGAAAACATTGGAAGGCTACTAGTTGCCTATAGTGGTACTTCTTTCTGCAGTGCATGATACATGTAAAAAGGTGAATCTGAATGATGTGTGGCCTGTTTCTTAAGTGCATACTGTTCTATTTTTGGTGTAATATTACCATATTTTCATGCACTCATGAACACATAAGACGTATTTTTAGCGCGATCAAAATTTTTAAAGATGTGGGTTTAAATCCGAGCGCAGTCCTACTTAATATTATAAATGCAAAAACTGTGTGTGTGTGTGCGTGAGTGTGTGCGCGCACGTGTGTGTATGTATGTTACCACTCAGCTCCATAACGGCTGAACGGATTTTGATGAAATTTGGTATGTCGGTACTTCAGGTCCTGGGATAGGACATAGGATACTGTTTATCCCGGAAAATTGTACTGTTACTGTGGAATAACAACAAAACGTAATTCTGCAACGACTGGGAACGTGACCGAAATATTTTTTTCCTCTGGTGTCAGAGTTTATCAGGCCGCCCAAGGACCTCTGAAATGACTTAATGACTGAAATGACTTAATGTTATCAATCGATAACAACCGGGACCGAATATTTAACGTGCCCTCCGAAGCCCGAAAGCGCTCAGATGTTATGCCACTAAACGGCCATCCGTCCAAATGTGTGCCACTGGGAACGTTGCTTAACTTTGGTGATCGATTAAGATCCCTCAGCCAAGCGCAAAAAGTAGTACCTAGGTACACTTATTTCTAAAGCTACAACTTGATGAAACTCACGTTTTGATTTTCATAAATCAACGCTGGGAAGCGGAAATGTGGTAACTACACGATATTTACTCAGATACACTCCAAAAACAATACCCTACTTCTTGACTATCGGGTAAAAAATAATTCCTTCCTTTTGGGTTGCCATAATCAGTTAAAAATCTAGGCCAACATAGTATAGTAAAATTTTATATTTATGTTTTCACATAAATGAATTGTCTTTTCCCAATTTATTTATTAGTATATCACTGTAAAACTCAATTGTACCAGGGTGAAGGAGGGCCGGTTCGCTAGTATAAAATAGTTTTAAAATGGTAGCTCTGTTAATGTATTTTAATGCAATTACTGAACTATTTTCATCAAATCATCTGAAGATTTCAACAAACTGACGTAACGTTGAGTAGTGTAAGATAGTTTTGCATCTTGAGAGCTTATGACACTTTGCTTTTTTTAAATAGCTTTATAGTCTTCAATGAATAAGATTTTTGATCGTGAGTAGGCCTACATGACTCAATTATGGTGTATTTATAGAGTGATGATTTGTCAATATTTTCGGACCAAATATTTTTTTGTGGTCGTATCCAGGTTCGCCTCTTTGGAATGCTACGCTGAACTACTAGAGGGTCTCACGAATCACTTTATAGTAATTCGAAACTACTTCTCATGAAAAATTTGCCTATGTGCGTTCACACACCTAAGAAACTTTGTGGCGTGATAAATATTTTCACTAAGCTGTGCTTGAGGCGACATCACAACTATAAAATTTTCAGTTATACACCGAACATTTACAAACTTAGTATAAGCTGCTCATGACACCGATTTTATTGAATCTACTGCATTCAGCAGACATTTGAAGCGTTGAGTTGGTGAAGTGTATATATTTATAAAANCACCGATTTTATTGAATCTACTGCATTCAGCAGACATTTGAAGCGTTGAGTTGGTGAAGTGTATATATTTATAAAAACCCTATTTTAATAAGGATATTTTTTTCCAAATGAAAATGCGAGTAATTTTCTAAAGTGTCATTATTTAATAAATGCCATCACTAAGTAGTATGCATGTAGATAAACTTATGTAGGTCAAACAGATTTGATTAAAAAGCTAAAAAACATTATTAACTATTTTTCCAATAAAACACCTCACAGAGGCGTGTGGTGAACTGTTGCAAGGTAAGCTGGTGCTTGCTGATTGCTGTACATTCTCGTTTCACGCAGCAGGAGCCAGACACCGTGCAGCCTAGGGAAAGTGAATGCATTCTGACCATTCACAAGCGAGCAGCAAGGGACTCATTACACGCGTCCTGTGACGTCAGCTGCCGAGTTACGTTTCAGTGGTGGAAGTGTAAACTAGCAAGCAACAGGGTACAGCACACAGCTAGCGCCAGCTTACCTTGCAACAGTTCACCACACGCCTCTGCCAGCTCATTCGTTCATTTACTGGATACCAGCACAATCTCTGTCTTGTACATGACGAGACGTAGCGATGTCTTTCCATTATGCAGAGTTAATTTTTAAAAGTTGTCTAGTCACCTGCAAGCCTGTTTCCCCCGCCGTACGAAAAGGTTGTATGTCCTCTACCCCCTTTCTCACCAAATGTGGGCTGGCAGCAGAAATGCATTATGGTAATGTGCATCGCGTGACTGTAGACTCTTGCGTTCGTTTTAATCCAATTAACCACTGAGGGTTGCAGTCCCCCATCCCCTTCCTTTTCTCACCGACGCCTCGGATTTCCAACTTCACGCACGCTTTTACGATACTCTCCAGACGAGCACACCAGCTCCGGGACAGACGATACATACTTCCAGCCCTCCTTCCTGCATTAAAGTGTATATTTCGAAGACGGCGTGACACCAAACTGTTTCAAGTGACAGCCTATTTTTTTTTATAGCAGCGCCGCGCTTGTTCAGTCACTCTGTGGCGGGCATTTCACTCCCGTCCCGTCTGCAGTGTCCTCCCCTGGGTGCATGCCGGTTTGTTGTACGGGCAAGTGAAATATGTCCGTGTGCGGAAAACGGGTACGCNGCGGGCATTTCACTCCCGTCCCGTCTGCCAGTGTCCTCCCCTGGGTGCATGCCGGTTTGTTGTACGGGCAAGTGAAATATGTCCGTGTGCGGAAAACGGATACGCTTCCGCAAAACAAAACTTCCGATGAAAATTCTTGCTTATTAATTTTTGTTCCAAGAGTCTACTTGAATGGCTTACTATTATTCGCATACGCGGGTGCTTCGTTCTGAACTTTCGACTTTAGCCATGGAGACCAACGGTGTTCCTGGCGAAGTTCTTAAATTATTCATTCCTTTGGGAGACACAAGACACAATGTCTAAAAAGAGCATGTTTGCAGTTTTTTGTTTCTTCAGTGATTTCGGCTGTTTATGTCTTTGTGCGTTGTCCTCTATACATATTTCGGCGCATTTGTTGTCTGACTGGATCGTTAATTCTTGATCCACATATTTGTTTAGTCTTTCATTTTTTGTTCCACTTACGTCCTAGGTTTTCCACTAATTCTGGCTCGTGTATGAATAAAGACCAATTCAATTCACAATTCATTACATAACTTACAACAAGAATTTTCATTTGCTGCGCGAATATTGAATGCAACATAAATATTAATGGATTTTTAAAAAACATTTTTAAGGTAAAATAAGAGGATTTCAGTTTTAATTATAGCAGCGTCAGTTATAAGTTCCGCATTTCGTAACTGTGGTAAAAGTGGTGATCTATATGATACGATATATTTTGTTGATCAATTTATAATTCAACCTGCAAAGATGTTTATAAATCTTACAAAATACTCGTGTAAAGTCATTTTATTACTGGTGCGTTGATAGTCATTTCATGGCGTTATTGTGTGCATTTCGCTGTTGGTGTGTTCCACAAATAATTTTGATACTCGCAGCGATATTCCTTTCAGTTTTTTTTTTTGTGGAAAGTGCTACTTTGCTTGTAAAAATCTTGAGCATTCTAATACATAATCTAGCATCACAAAATACTAACCTAAAGGCTCTTGATTTTGTAACACGAAGCAGCACAGGAACTGACCCCCAAAGTGCTAGAAGGAGCTCAATTATAATAGTAAGAGTTCTGTTTTATCGATACTTAAAAAACTTGTGATAAAACCTCTTGGAGTAACAGTATGAATTATATTTTTGTCTTAACATACATTTTAATAGTTTTCAACCACACAATTTTCAAATCGTATCACCTGTCCGACGTTAATTCCCTTTAAGCATTGAAAAAACAAATTTTGGTAAATTTTGGTACTGAAGCAACTTTCTGTGGCGAAAGGCTACCAGCAACAGTTCATTATTATTTCTGCACACACAGTACATATAAAATGCACATATACAAGTATATAAACAGGAAAGAGTTATATTTCACATTATCACTTCATTGTAACTTTCTCTATAAAATCCCCTGCTTTTCTTCACACAACAAAAAAAAGGACGAGTAAGTTTTATAAAATTCTGGCGAGGATATGACGCAAAATGGCAAGTTTCTATCCTTCTCTCTCTCTCTCTCTTCCTCTCTCTCACACAAAAATGTTTAGGTTTCTCACTTTTTCTCCGCCGAAATTCTGAACTTAAATGCTATACTGCCCGGTTCGAATCAACATATGGTTTGCCGATGCAATACATGCGCTCAAATTGCAGGACGGAACTTGAGCAGCTTTTCTGGACAGTATAGACGTAATTATAGAGAGTGTGTGCCAGAGTTTCAGCTTAACAATTAGTCGATCACAACTCGCAACACACGTAATACGAGTTTCAGTATCGACTATGTTGGTTGGCAGCACATAAACGTGTTGCCTACCTCCGCTTACTTCAGCTTAGCAGAAACTGTTGTTACGAAGTGTTTTCCATATCAATACACTCCATTATTACCTCTCTAACTTCTGCACGCTTGATATATGTATAAACAGTAGAACAAATTTTATGACATTAGCGTGTTGCCTAAACGCTGGTATTTCATTGCCAGTGAAATACCTATCACGAGAGGAGTATTGTTCTTCAGTCCACTTACCTCCCTTATGAAAGAAACACTTATGTATCAACTTTTTACCTCCCTATTTGCTCGTGTTTCTTTGTGTACATATCTCCAGCGCCTTTTCTCTAATATAAATTATGTTAAGAAATCCGACATTTAATAGTTTAGTATTTTATTAATACGTATGAATTTATATCAAAAATTTTAATGTTGGAACTTTTCTTAGGCACTAAATGACACAGTTCTCAATATTACAAAAAAATATGCTGTGATATTTTTAAAATGAATACTACATGAATGATTTTATTCACTTTTAATTTTACACATTTTCTAAAAACATTTTAGATCATACCGACCATTGAAACGAATATAGTGAAAGATGATATTTAATCTCATCGTCGGGGCATGCCAATGTTCATAAAATTCCATATAAGAGCATAAAAAGCGAGTTCCACCATGAAATTTAAATTTCCGTTATAAAAATAACACCACTTCAATAATCTTCCAACTTATGTGACAGATAACAAAACGTATACAAAATAGAATTTAAATTATTTTTTTTAGTTTTGCTAATATTATCTACTGTAGTACAGTTTCAATAATTTAAACGAATAAACATTTTTAAAAGGTTTTAAAAAATACTTTGTTGGCCGATTTAAATTTTTTTGAAAATGATTTAAAAATATTAATTTTTGTACATATGACGTATACGGACAGCCAGCTTATGTTTCAGACCAAATAGACAATTAAAAAATAATTTTTGCTTGTTTTTTAAATGTCACCCATAAAAGTTTGCTGTAAAGAACGACTGTAGGATTTAAAATGACGCTAATAGTTCAACCTTTCTACAGTTACACAACACAAGCACGCGCACAAACGTACATATGTATAATGCGTAATTTGTAAACACATTGAAACAATACATTGGTCAATAAATGTACTCAAATTAAATAATATACAAAATATCCCAGTAGGATGTAACTGTTTTCAAACCTACGTAACGAGACAGTAGGTCGCATGAAGAACGAAAATAATACCGTAATTGAAAACTCTTTGTTTATAGTTTAGTATACGGATGTCACTTTTTAAAATGACATTATTTAAGTGGCCACCCCGGCGTCGAACATATTCGTGTATTCTGGGCACAAAATAATCCATGAAGTGCTCCAGTAAATTATTTTTCGTTTCCCTCACTTCAACAACAATGCGTTCCTTGAGCTGTTGGATATTGCTGTGTTTGGCAGCGCAGACTTTTAACTTCAAGTATACCCAAAGGAAAAATACAGGGTTTTTTTTAGGTCCGAGGATCTCGTTGGCCAGTTCATGTCTGCAAGCCGTGAAATTACACGTCCTGGAGAAAATTCACGTACTATTGTCATCGACTCTCGATCTGTGTGTCCAATTGCGCTGCCCTGTTGAAACCAGAGTTTACCATCTTCGTCTGCATTAGGAATCTCCATGAGTGTAAGCATATGTTCATCTGTTAGTAATGTGCTGCTGTTGTCACAGTTAGATTGTTCTCCTAACAAAAAAAAAAACGTAGGGCCCGATGATGTCGAAAGCGGACACCCCACACCAAATTATTCCCTTAGCGCGAGACGATGCGATGCTACCCCGGCCAATTCGCCATATTGACAATGACACACTGAAACACCAAACTGTAATGGTGGCTGCCTCCCATAGTGCACTCGTTCCCCACGACGTCTTGCGCATTCTCTAATGGCGCGAAATTCAAATTAGTCGCATCCTACTGGGACATACTGTCACATTTTGTTTTCTGCAGCATTTAAAAAAAAATGTATATTGTGAACACCAGACCTATTTGAACAAAAATGGAAAGTAATTTAGTTTCTCTTATCAGGTTTTACATAATTTGTTACTATATTTTTTTAAATTTAACTGAATTTTAGATCAAATTAGTTTTAAATAGTAGGTGTAATTTAATTAAGTTGTAGAGTGCATATTCACANTTTCTCTTATCAGGTTTTACATAATTTGTTACTATATTTTTTTTAATTTAACTGAATTTTAGATCAAATTAGTTTTAAATAGTAGGTGTAATTTAATTAAGTTGTAGAGTGCATATTCACAAGTGTTGATAGACATTACTACAAGATAATTAATCCACAGAATTAAAAAAAAATCAAAATTGTACGTTCACTAAACACGTTGTTAATACTTTAATAAAAAATATTAAATCGCAAAATGTTATCAACATTAATTGTTTTATAAGTGGCACATTTCGATGTTTAAATTCTGAAGTGGGTACAAGCGATTGAACGAATTTTGCCGCAGTAATTTTGTATCATACTTCTTCTTAGGAAAAAACCCTTTGTACAAATAAAACATCCTGACACAAAAACACTTGGCATCACAATCGGGAAGAATTGTCGTGTTCATACAGCTGACATTTGTCATCTGACCTCTACTACTGTTAGCATGCGGTTGGTTGCAACTAATTTGAAAGATAGACAGAAACTGGAGCGATACCCTTGAAAGAGTTCGTATTACCTTGAATACCACAGAAATAAGATTAAGTATTCTACTCTGCTTGCCATTCAAATTGCAACACGAAGAAGGACGCGCCTGAAAGACCTCACATTACAGGAATCCGAAGAGCAGAGCAGGACAATAACGCGATTGGTTTCCCAGCCGATTGGCGCAGCACGTGCGACAGTGGTGACACTGATAATAGGTATATATGTTTTGACATTAGAATATGAGGCATTGAGTAAATATGCATTCAGGTGTAACATTAAACCTAATTTCCCTCATTCAATAGCACCTTTCGAAAGTGGGGAACTCAAAATTTGTTGTGGTGGTTACATCAGACAACTTTCATCTGTTGAGATAATTAGTTAAATATAAACAGTACAAGCCAAATCGAATAACAAGTTAAAACAAAGAACACTAGCATTACAAGCAATAGAAAATCCTTCCATAATGTCTCCTTAAATTTTTTGAGGTTTCGGCATGAAGTTACAGTTTTTGGAAGTATGTTATATTATTTTAAGGTTAGGCGCCTAAAAGTTTTCTAACCGTACCTGAAAGAATTTATGTTTTTTAGTTCTTAATTGTCGGCATTCCTGGTGAAATAGTTGTGGACATTGTGTCTGGAGCTTACAGTCGTGTTACTGACAGTGTGTTCATCTTTGATCTTTTTTAGTAGTAACAGGGATTTGACATCTGCACATAGCATGATAGGCACGTCTAGGTATAATTTTTTTGTTGTGGTTCGAGGGGGAAATCTGTAAATGCTCCTTAGGGCCCTGTTTTGAAGTTTCTCTAGTTCGTGCAGTTCACATCTAGGGCAACTTGTCCATATCACATTCAAATAATCTAGGTGGCAGTGTATAAGGGAGAAGTATAACTGCTTAAGAGTATTAGGTGGGATAAGGTCTCGTATCCTGCGCACTACCCCTGTGGCTTAAACATCCTTTAAGACCAGTAGCTTGTAAATCATTTATATATGCAAGGAAAAGGATGGGTCCAAGTATAGAACCTTGCGGAACACCAGATGAGATTTAGTTTTCCCTTTTTTCAGAATTCACTTTTGAACCAATTTAGTGTCTTGCCCCTTATACCAGCTATTTATAATTTGTGCAGAAGTACTGTATGGTCTACTGTATCAAAGGCTTTCCGAAGGTAAATTAAAAGACATGTGACAATTTTGTTATCACCAATCGCTTCAGTCACTTTACTGATATAGTCCAGGATAGCTATTTCAGTGCTTGAGTATTCCCTGAAGCCATATTCTCTTTTATACCAGAAATATGTTTTATTTAGGAAGTTTATTAATTTTTATTGTACAAATTTTTCGAATATTTTAGAGAAAGAATGTAAGATAGATATCGGTCTGTAATTTGATGGATTAGTCTGGCTTCCACTCTTGTATATAGGAATCACTCCTGCTGTTTTCAGGGAACATGGAAATTCACCTTATATAAGCGATAAATTAATGAGATCCACTAGTTTATCAGCAATTGACAATTTGCAATTTTTTATAAGTCTGTAGGTTCTAAGAAAATAGAGTTTAAAACTCTGCCGATTCTGCTCACAAAATCCTTGCAGAAGTTTGGCATAGTATTTTTTGGAACATTAATGAAGAAGTCATTAAAGTCTCACGTGTATCCTTTAAACTACTTAATGTTTGACCATTACTTAGGTTAAGAGCAGTGCACTCCTTAGACTTATTCCTGCCTTTACTTTTGTATATCAGTTTGTTTATGACTCTCCATGTTTCCCTACTGTTATATTTAACTTTGCTGAATTCGTTGGCATAGTAACGTTTTTTTTCTTTTTTCTTTTAATGTAGATTTTCTGATTAGCTTGTATTCTATTTGTAGAAGGAGATTGTTAGGTGAATTTTTTAGTCTGTTATGTATTTTATTTCGTGTGTTTATAAGGTTTATTAGTTCAGTTGTTAGCCATGGGTTATTTACTTCCTTAATCCCTAAAGTTCTATTGTAGTATTTTTTTTGTTTTGCTTTCAATTATTTATTGCCTCATTTAAGTCCTCGACAAAATTTGTGTAGGCACTGTTTATGTTATGGCTATTCTTTATCTCCATCTCATTTATTATTTTATTTAATTTTGTATAATCTAGTCCAAATCCATGGTTGACCTTATTTACACTATTATTTTGGCCACTGTTCAGAGAGTTGATTATCTGTTTCAGATCTATTAGTGAGAATGTTAACTATTATAATATTATGATTAGTTATTGTTCCGCGGGTTCTCACTGTGTATTGCGGTAGCTTTTTAATGTACTTCGTTTTCGAAATTTCATTCCTGTATTAGAGGTAGTAGATTACATTTCGAATGAAATGCTGTACACATGACGTTGAGGGAGAGTTGGGGGGG
>NQII01001281.1:520631-556234 GCA_002778355.1 Clitarchus hookeri
GGGGGGGGGGGGGGCATAAAACATACGCATGTGAGGCAACGGATATTAGATTTAGCGACGGAATGATTGCGGAAATGTATATATATATTTTTTAATTGTTTTTTTTTTTTACGCGCGTAGAAAGGTACGGCAGAGTTATTTAATTTCCTTTCAGAGGACACGCGAGTGCTGCGATCTTCCGTCTTTCCCTCGTCGCTGCGTACTACGGCTGCTGGTGCTGCATCGAGGGCACCACACTGGGAATATCGATCGGCCTAGTGTAGTTCGCCGCCGAGCAGTTGGCAGCGCCGTAAACGACCGAGCGCTGGCGGAAAGGACCGAACGCGGCGAGACTGGATCACAAGGGGAACGCGGTGCACATTGAAGCTGGCTGGCCCATGAAAGCGAACGCACAGGTAAAGGTCGATTGCAAGCCGGCGGAGCAGGCCTAAACTCCAGCTGCCTGGACAGATTTCGCGCATAGAACAGTCGAAGCTGTTGTTGACGCAGGGTTAACCGTCGCCGTGTGGTATTCGGCGTGCGTGCGGGCACGTGAACGCGTGGGGAAGACTGAAAAAAAAAAAAAACATCTCGTCGCCCGTGCCCTGTTTATTGTTGGCGTCTGGGTTTCAGCTGGGACGAAGCTGGGCTCCGCGCACCTCGCCGAGCAAAATTTGCACCTTTCGCAGTCCATGGGTTGGCCTGAGTCTGGACCCAGCTGCAGGGTCTGCTCCAAATAAGGTAAGGAAAAGCGTCCGCTAAGAAACGAGACGTCCTAGCTAAAATATGTAACGAAAGTAGAGCCTTCCAGCAGGACGAACGCACGGATTTCGGGTCAGTGTATACAATGCCTCCTTCTCTGCTAGCCTACTTGGCAGCGGCTCAGATTCCCTTTGCTTCCATTCCTTGTTTCTTGTGTGCATGTTCTACACGAACGTTGCTAAAGCGCACTGGCCTTGAGTATGAATACCCTGCCATGTAGTAAATATTTAGCATTTAAATTAAGTGCGCGAAAACGTGATGACTGTGTTTTTACTTGAATTTTATTCGTATGATAAAACCTGTGTTACGCCATGGCATTTTTAGTTGTCAAACGTCGCATGACCATTACCGCATGTAAATAAAATCAATAATGAAAGTTACAGAATTATTTGTTATGATAATTGTCAATTGTTATATAGCGGTACATAGCCAATAATTAGAAAAAAAATCACAAAACAGATATTGCAAACAAAAAAGTTATTTGTAAAAGTGTATACGAAATTAAACACTAGAGCAGAATATTTTCATTACGTTATAAATATACAATAACTTGTTAATTACAGTACAGATACTAGCAGTACACTCTACATGGGTCTGTTTGCACAATTATAGTAAATTATAGTCATTAAAAATATTATTCTACACTGTAATATACGTCTTCAATCAAATATCTATTACGTAGCTTCTTAATAAACAGACAACTTGTTAGCTTTTAAAGGATAGTTTATTAGTTTACTGTAGTGTATAAAATTTATTGTGCCTGATTGGTGTAGGCCACATAAACATTAATTACTATGAAATTTTTAATGAGGGTCATAGATTTTTAACATGGCAGTACTGAAATACAGAATGTCATTGGAAGTTTTAACCACTGCAGAACTATTTGGAATATTTATTGGAGTTTGGAATACTTTCTTAGTAAGGCTGCAATTCAGGTTCCTTAAATGAACTGCTTATGTTTGGGTATGAATTTATATAAAACTGGCATGAGTTCACACGAAGTATAATATAAAAAATCAGTTATTCCCCTGATTCAGTTAAGTACTGTTTTAGTAGAAAACTCAGAATTGGTTACGTTCTGTTCTATTTTATATTTAACCGAATTCAGTTAGGAATAATTAAAACACGGTTTGTAGTGAGTGATACAATGTTTTTTCTTTAACCTTTTACTTATTTAAATATATTTTTCTTTGAGGGAAATAATTGTTGTGACTTGTATGTAGTATTGGTCGCCACAATTTTTTGTTAGGAATTGCCGTATCCGTAATCAAGGTTTTATTTATACGTGTTTTTTAATATTGATTTTGGGAACGATCTCGCAGTTCGCCAGGTATCAATAGAAACTGACCTAATTATTTCAGTCAGGTTAGTGTGGTTTTCGTGCCCATGGGTTCGATTCTTGAGAGGGCAAAAGTGTACAGAGATAAGTAAAGGGCTAGGCAGGCATTTTATTTCTGTAGTCGGCAATTTTTTAGTATTATTTTCTTACTTCAATGAGATCTTTGTGCTAACTACTTCAAGGAACACACGAAGGAGTGTTGTTTACAACATATGTTGTACTGTCGGCGATTTTCCCCTTTTTTCACCTAAAAAATTTCAATTTTTTTAGTGTTGGTGATGTCGTTTATCATAACCAGTAACTTATTACGAAAAAAAAGCGCGTTTCTTCTACTTGATGTTCCTAGTTTTAATTTATCAATTCATACTTATTACTTACATTTGTTTCCGTAAGGATGTACCGTGCTGTGACAAAACTTGAAACTAGTTTTACATAGGCATGTATATTTATTTCACACAAACGATGCGAATCTACTAGTTGCCAAAACCACTTATAAAGCGTTGTCTTGGTTCAAATCGTCCTTCCATCTCACTCGTCGGCTATAATTTGAATCACGTGATCTAGCGTAAGTACTCACACCATTGTAAATCACACAATGGAGAATAATTTCTTGTCATCAACTGTTGTGAACTGGAATGTCTAATGCAGATGAAACGTGATGTTTTATTGCGCTTATACGAAATCGCCAGTTTTCATTTACAGTATTTATTGAACTGCCTCAGTAAAATCTTGGGTAATTATGCAGTTTAGGGGCTTTTCTGCAAAAAAAAACCCGAAAGTGGTATATTTCCACTCTACTAATTATGCAGAACACGACGAATATACTAGGGGCATTTACGACAGACTAATTTCGTTATATGTGCCCACCTTACCTATCCGAACCTAACCCCACGATGAGTGAATCACTATTTTACATTTTTAAACTAACCTAGGATTGTTGGGTTTTAAACTAACCTAGGATTGTAGGGTGTTAATCTAACCTAGGATAGTAGGGTTTTAAGTTAACCTCGGATTTTAGAGTTTTAAACTAATATACGAATTTAGTCAAATATAGGATGTTAGGCATTTAAAGGATTCGTAAAATACACGGAAGAATATCAATTAACTCACCTGGGTAGCGGCGAGTACAATTCCTCTGTCCTCGGCCAATTCAACTGTTGTACTACACCTTACCTCATTCGACGAAACAAGTAACGCCCGCTACATAGGCGAATATTATGCACAGAAGCACAAGTTCATAGGCGAAAATACGCATAGAAGCACTCGTTATTGCACTCTCAGTTTTTAAATCGGTCAGATTCGGACGTTACAAGTCGCGCCCGCAACAACACAATCCCACTGTTTCGCATCTGAAATTCGATGATGACGTATAAAAGACCATTACGATGACGTCAACGACCTACAGCCAATAAGGTGACGGCACAATGCCGAAAATCACCAAATATTAAGGCGTCCGACGTAAAAAAAAAGCGGTGGACCGCACGTACTATTAACTATTTTATTTATTTTAACATTACGCCCTCCTGAATATCCGCGGCCGGTAGATAGCATGGGAAACAGTGATGCGCAGCCATAAAACATGGCGACCGTCGTAAACACACCGGCCAAACTGCTCATATATTTCGCAATTTTGTTAAATTTTTTTTAATATGTTGTACTTATTTTAACATGACCCCCTCTTAAATATGAACAAGGTAAGCTGCGCAGAACCCATTAATGCTACTTTTGTTGGTATAGGATGTTTCGTTCAGAAAAGCCCCATAACTGCATAAATACAAAATCTTGCTTACAGTTATTTAGATTCAAGAAAATCCACCTTAATTTTTAAACACGACAATACCCAAAAAGAACAAAGTATAAACACATTGCTGTAACTGTTTACTGCCAGTAGGTCCGCGCGTGTGCGCTGCCCCACACAAATATACACATGTTACGTAATGTGCATACATGTACACATACATATCCACATTTACATAAACAAAAATGGGCCTCCACATGTCCAAAACTACCCCCCTTCCAACGTTGCTGAGATAACAGGGCGTATGAGCGAAGTCAACTTTTTCAACGATGAAAAGTGGGAAAATAAATTTGTACCGTGATATAAAACGCAAACATGTGCGGTTTAATTTTTTCTGTTCGTATTAAATTACTTACAACCCTTTAAACATTATACATGTAATATTAGACATCGATTTGTTCAAATGTACTATGTTTAAAATATACAGTAATTTCGTGCAGGACTAAACTTGACTGAAATGTAAACAGAAGCGAAAGCCTAGGAAAGAGTGGTGAATAAAATAGAGTTCTCTTTTGGTGACAACTCGAACCATATAGTACACTTGGGCTTACTTTGGAAATCATAATTTTTTTAATGAATATGAAGTGTTGACATTCCTGATTCACATCGAGTGTCGAAATAAATTCCGCCAGCGAGGCAGCTGCACAGAATCTTCATTGTACTAGAGATTTGGCAGGCAAATGATGACTATTTGTAAACTTGTGCTACTTTGTGGAACATAATTTTTATGTTTTGTCTATTAAATTCACAACACCAAGCGGTATGAATACTACGTACTTGTAAATGTTACAAGAAAACTGATAGGAGTGCTACGAATATCAGTTAAATAACATTTGGAACATCTTGGACACTGAACAAGTAATTGGAGGAAATAAGTTTTTAATTAACGCCGTAGTTTACAAAAGCAGGCAGCATTCAAACTGTCGGGAAGCAGAGACGGGCAGCTGTCCCCATACCCAATAGTATGCGTTGCCTCAATGTGGTCTCGTCGCTCGTTCCATCTGTAACGATGTTTCATGTTGTGCAAGCGGTAACGTCAAGCTTTCGTGATTCCGATACATTTAATTCTGGCAGTTTTAACATCCGTCTCAAAAACAAGCATGGTACTACACACGCCTGTGTCCGCTACCGCATTTATTCCGGTAGTTTAAAAAAATCTTTCCCCTGGACTGGATTATCTCACTACAGTTCTATCAGTCCTGTCCGGATATGTCGAGGGAAAAGTTTCAGTAGATATTCTTCAGTGTAGATTTCCATCCCTATAGAAATTTTTTCTCCAAATGGGATAATGGTCTGACTTGTTTGTTTGTTTATTTTAAATATCCACCTTGCGATCCCATTTGAGCAAATGCTCCGGGATATGGAAAACAAAACGTGAAAAGTAAACAGCACAGTCAAATCTCATAAACTTGTAAATATCACTTAACAGATATAAACGCAAAACATGTCTTAATATAATATACTAGATTTCTGTCCGCGGCTACTAATTGCTTTTACCGAATTAGCTCTCTGTACACCACATTAGCGGTTCTGCCCTCAGGTGCTACTATTACCAGTTAGGCTGTTCACGGTAAAGTGAGCACTTTTGAGGCCCTAGTAACTTTTTTCCTATCAGCCATTTTTTATCCTTCCACCACGTTTTAAAATAAATATTGCCATGTAAGTAATAAACATAGTGTATATATTTCTTCGGACTCGAAAATTAACGTCTGAGGCTACAATAAAATTTAGGCATTTGACTATTATTCCAAATGAGACTGCTTCAAAAAGTGCTCACTTTACCGTGAATAGCATATAGATGAGCGTACTCTGGAGCAGGCAACGTAAGCTGCCCATGCGAGGAGCAGTCCTCCCTCAAATCTCTCCTTGCCACCTTTAGTGACTGTCACTGGACCTCACTTATAGTCGTAGCATAACAGGCCTTGCTGTTTCAAATTGGGAAGGGTACTCGGATGAAATGAGTTGTATAGTTGGTATGAAAACTGACCCCCCCCCCAACCCTTCGACGGAACACATCCAGTGAAGACTGCAGTCGATTACATATATTTTTGAAGCTTGTGGGATGACTGGCCGGGCGGGTAGATGCTGTTGATGAACTCCACAGGATAAAGGACTGCCTCATCCATTTGTACAACTGTACCCACTAATTTGTACTCCATTTTCCCCCTTCCGACAACTTAACCAAACTATGCTAATGGTTTATTATATCATTATAGCCTGTTATTAACGTCGCTTAATCCTCGTAACATATCATATTACTACGCATTTTTTTTAAAACTACTTATTGATTCACTTTACAAAATTACAAAAAAAAAGTTTTATGAACTTATTTTTATTTTCTGAGCATTTCTAATTGTCATGAGACTTGAATATATTTAAGTTACATTTAATGTTGTTATAGTGAATAGAACCTCAGGTTTGCTGGAAAACATATGCACAAACTGTCTCGCCATTGTTATAACATGTGAATTTGGCAGTTCTCTAGATGATTCGCAAGTTTATAGTTCTGACAGTTCTGTTTGCAAGGAACCAATTAAATGTCGCAATGCAAAGATGGTTAATGTTGAACTGGAACGAGGGTAATTATCTAGTGTAGGGGCTTTTCTGTAAAAAAAAAAAAAAACCCCGAAAAGTGGTATATTTGCACTCTACTAATTATGCAGAACATGAATATACTAGTGGCATTAACGTCCGACCAATTTCGTGATATGTGCCCACCTAACCTAACTGAACTAACCCCACGACGAGTGAATCACTATTTTACATTTTTAAACTAACCTAGGATTGTAGGGTGTTAATCTAGCAGGATAGTAGCGTTTTAAACTAACCTAGGATAGTACGGTTTTAAACTACGCTAAGATTTTAGTCTAACCTCGGATTTTAGGGTTTTACACTACGCTAGGCTTTTAGTCTAATCTAGGATTTTAGGGTTTTAAACTATGCTAGGATTTTAGGTAAATCTAGGATTTTAGGGTTTTAGTAACAGTTAAACACACTGGAAATCTATGAATCAACTCACCTAGGTAGGTGACCCATTCAACTGCCGTGCATCTTACCTCAATCGACAAAACGTCACGAGCTACTAAAACATAAAGTAACACTCGTTACATAGACGAATATTATGCGCAGAAGAACTCGTTCTTGCACCCTCCGATCTTAAATCACAAGTCTTCGCACGGTAGGGATTCGGATATCACAACTCACGATCGCAAAAAAACACATCCACACTATCTGGCTTCTGAACTGATACTAAATGGCTTCTCAACTTCAACGTAAAATCCCGTGACGATGACGTATACAGTAAACAGGCAATAAGGTGACTGCACGATGCGCATTTATTCACGTCATTAATGCATTACTTCACCAAAAATTAAGGCGCCCGACGTAAATAAAGCGGCGGGCCGCTTGTACTATTAACTATTTTATTTAATACGTTCTATTTATTTTAACATTACGCCCTTCTGAATATCCGCGGCCGGTAGGTAGCGTCGGAAACAGCGATGCACAGCCATTAAACATGGTGACAGACTTAAACAAAGCGGCCGAAGTGCTCGTACTTTAAACGAATTTTTAAAATATGTTCTACTTATTTTAACATTAAGCCCTCTTCAATAATAAAAAGGTAAGCTGTGCAGAACCTATTAATGCTACTTTCGTTGATCTAGGATGTTTCCTTCAGAAAAGCCGCTACACTAGATAATTACCAGCGTGGACTACAGTTTAATTTACTTGAAAAAAATGTCAGAATTTCTTGTTGCAAATATAAGTATGAATGCATGAATTTACCTTCTAACAAGTGAGTATTTTTAGTGTTTTAATTACTTAAGTGGAGAATATATGTCCGTGCGTTTGTATTTGCTACGTATGCTATACATTTTTTTTCATTATAATACCATTTTTACTATGGTAGTACTAATATGAAACTTGGGCATTCTGCTGTGAAACAGACAATTCTGCCGTGAAAAATATTTCTATGCCAGTACTGGTTACTTCAGTGGCAAACGGAATTACAAAACAAGGGTAACCCAATAAGTTTCAGATAGAAAGTAACTAACAAAAATGTTAATTAATTGCACTTTTGCATTGTGTATGTAATTATTAATACAAAAGACAAATTTTCCCTTCCCTGATAATATGTTTGATATTCGTTTTAATCGCTGAAAAATGTAATTTCTTAAGAGGAAAATTTTTTTTTTTTAAATTTTGTAGCTTTACACAAAGTAGTTTCTAAAAGCCGATTTTTTTGCCGTACTATGATAATAACCGAGCGTAACATTTTCTGTTGTGCAACAACTAATATTTTCTGCTGGTGCAACAACACAATAAAAAAAATATTTCACCCACTAAGTTGTGATTCTATTAAAATTAAGTGCAAGCTGTTAAGTTGGATATAATGATCTCATTTCTCGGGGAAATTTTATTTACAGTATGTAATACGCACGTTCGCTCCATGTTTTAATTACGTAGCTTACCGTGCCCAACACACTTCAGTTGGCAGGATTGATGCATTTCAACCCGACCAACGATTTTTGACTGAATCATAAGAATCTGTGAACGATGGCGTATGTGCTATTTGAAATATTCATTCTGTACTCAATGTTTCTTAAGTTAAGGGCACAGCCTACTGGCCGGCAGCTGCGAAATTTAAATAGGAAATCCCATGTTAAGGAAATTTCGCCTGAGTGCGTCAATTATGAAGATGGGCGTTTCAAACAAAATGTTTTCTTCACGAATTTTCTAGAAGTTCCCTACAGCGGAGATGTTTTCATAACACGTATAACCTGCTTGCAAGGAATTTTCAAAATTTATGTTTTACAATAAAGTACATACTGCCTATCTATATTGAAAATAAATGCTCGTAGAGATCTTCTCCTGTAAAATTTGTTAACAATACATTTTGTTTGAAACGCCTACCTTTTAACTAACGCATTTAGGCGAAATTGCCTTAAGATGGGATTTCCCATTTAAAATTCGTAGCTGCCAGCCGGTAGACAGTGCCCTTAAGATTAATGTGTGGCAAGACCCATTTGTGTTTCTCAATAGCCTTTGTACTTTTTATAAAGTCTACGAAGCTTATTTATTCCCGCGACCGTGGTATTTCCTGAACTCATAATTTTCTTTTTCTAAATAGGCGTAAACAAATAAACTCTGGAACCATTGTTTCTGGCCTCTTCTAGGTCAATGGCCAACAACGGAAGTAGGCGCATTCTGTACACAATGCATATATATCTGTCTCTCTCTCTCTCTCTCTCTCTCTCTCTCTCTCTCAGTCTCTCTTTCTCTTTCTCAGTCTCTTTCTCAGTCTCTCTCTTTCTTTCTCTCTCTATTTCCCTCTTTTCTTTCTCTCTCTCTTTCTCTCTCTCTCTCTTTCTCTCCCCCTCTCTCTCTCGCTCTCTGGCGCAGCTAGTAAAATAGCAATTAAGTTTTTACNAGTCTCTCTTTCTCTTTCTCAGTCTCTCTCTCTTTCTCAGTCTCTCTCTTTCTTTCTCTCTCTATTTCCCTCTTTTCTTTCTCTCTCTCTTTCTCTCTCTCTCTCTCTTTCTCTCCCCCTCTCTCTCTCGCTCTCTGGCGCAGCTAGTAAAATAGCAATTAAGTTTTTACTTGATCTATTACTTTTCGGAAGTAATTTTATTTCTACGATTTTTATAGCATTTTACGACTAGAATGAAACATTTTTCTCACAAGAATACGTGTTAATGTTGCACTTCCTATAGGTGCATAAAACTGATACACTTTTAAAACAAGAAGGAAAGTTTTAGTCGGCCAGATATTTCCAGTGGACCTTTGTATCCCTGTGCAGTTACAGGATGCAGTATAACTGTATTCTCAGACATAAAATATCACTATTATTTCCTATCTGTAGAGCGTCCGTGGATATTCAGTGCTGCCGAAACGGATGATTTCCGTACCTGTGTTTCTTTCCACTAATGTCACAGTGTGGAGTCTCGGAGGTTTAGTGTGTTTTTTTCCAAGTTGCAATCTTCAGCGCGTATTTGATTTACTCAAATAGCATACCCGGAAAAAAAAAAGGGGGGAGGGCTAATCAGACTACTCGCCTCTCTCCAAAGCGAACCGGGTTCGATTCATGTCAGGGTCTCCGGATTTCATATGTGGAGAAACATGGCGGACGTTGCCGCTGACTGAGAAGCTTTCTCTGGGATCTTCCGCTATACCCGTCCTTGTATTTCGCCATTGCTCTACCTTCACCTCATTTCACCCACCCCGGTGCCCGACATATTAAATTCTTGGTTTTTATAGCTTGTTTATATTTTTAAAAAAGAAAATTTGGAAAGTACCCCTATACCCAACTCGTTATTAAACTTAAAGGCTGTTCACGGTAAAGTGAGTACTTTTGAAATCAACCTTTGAAAAATGTCACTGCCTTACCTGTATGCATATTTTAACGGGTAAAATGTCTGGCATGCGCACAGTAATGTTGGCAACGACAGATGGAAAGTAGTTATTTCTTAACGTTGAATAAAAAGTATTAGGTAAACATTTGTGAAAACTAAAACAAAAAAAATCCTTTTTTTTCTTTCTAAGGCATTTACAGTTATAATAATTTCCAAGTTTCACTGGACAAATGTATGAATAAAGTGAGCAGTCCCATGGCAATGTTAAATTTACCTAAGGTGGAGGGATACAATGTAATAAGAGAGATAGATCGTAAGCAGGACTCTCGAAAGTGCTGTTTACCGTGAACAGCCTACACACTGCAATACAGACATAACGACCGAAATACAAACACGTATTTGTGTCACAATATTGATTTTTGCCAAATGTTGGCAGAATTAAAATAGTGACTTAATGAGTTTGTAGCTCGCTATGTCTTGCATGTACCGCAGAGTAAGGTCAATATGTAGTTGGGTATATGGGTACTTCCGGAGTTTTCTTTTTTAAAAATATAAACAAGCTAGAAAAATTAAGAATTCAATATGGCGGAGGAAGATTCCACATAAGCTCAGATTAAAATATCTTCACTCCTCATCCGTAATATGCCAACATGATTAACATACCTGACAAGTGTACTTAAATACAGCTAGACTATCAAGGAGGGTATTTATTAAAATTAGGCCAACATTCAGGAATATAAAAAAGCTTACGCACGCTTACGAGATAACGCTTATGTCGTAAAGTGCTATCTTTACCTGGGAGGGAAGCCAAAGAACGGAATCCAACGTTACTTAAGACCGTACGTTCATGCGGGCCGCGGTGGATGAGCGGTTGGCCTGCTCTTTTCCCACCCGTTCATATTCAATCATAGTTAATTCTAAAAGCTATCTTCCCAACCATTAAGGTTGTACAATATTATTTCAATATAAATATGATTGAATACGAACGAGGGGAGCTATACAAATATACTGAAATATTAAATTATATTATTTTATAAAGATTTAATCAGCCACGTTCTGATTAAAGCCTAATTTGGGAGTCCCCCTCCTTGTTCATGATTCCGGAGCCTGATTAAGATGGCGCAAGTCGACGGCCGGACACACCCATCTTCAGTGATCATCTCGTTCCAATGGCCCGACGACAAAAGACACCGTCCATGGACTACACTGTCCTATATCGGCTGCGTTGTCCCCGTTTACTGGCCGGTAGAAGGGGTTTCTGTGGTTTGCGATTTCATAACTAATTTCAGCGATCACGGCTCGTGTCCTGGATAAATAAGTGAATGTGTGATCAGGCAGGCCGCTCAGCTAAGGGCCTGACCACGACTCGTAACACAGTGCAGATTATTAAGGAGAGCATTGACCACGGCGCTGTTTAAATTAATTTTGTATGATCCTAAATAGGTTTCGATGGATTGGGNGCCTGACCACGACTCGTAACACAGTGCATATTATTAAGGAGAGCATTGACCACGGCGCTGTTTAAATTAATTTTGTATGATCCTAAATAGGTTTCGATGGATTGGGTATATCCACATTGTGCAGTATGTCTCAAAATTCATTTTCGTGACCTGCACCATGCGAATTCCGAATGAAAATGGATATGAAAATTTTATTGACAAAACTTTGTTATGCGAAGTTAAGTTTCACTTCCCTAATTTGTCAGTACTTTATAATGGCTAGGGAGGCAGTTAGTTACCTCTAGTACTTTCTTTGTGCCATTTTGTCGTTCGAGTATTAACCCTTGTTTTATTACGTCACGTTATTTAAATATGAAGTTCAGGCTGACGTGCGGTACCACGCTAGATACCGACAGTAGGACGTGAAGCAATTGGATACACGTGATCACGCAGCGTTGCCTGATGATACTAGAGTAATTCAGTCTGTCGAAAATTTGTCGTAGGTCGTGGGCGCGTTTGGTTCAGTTGTTTCTGCTTTTACATATCGCACGTCTGTATGTTAAATTGTTATAAGTGTGTTTTGGAATCAACCTTTGAAAAATTTAACTGCCCCCCCCTACCTGCATATATCTTAACGGGCACACTGAGTGGCATGCGACCAGTAAATTTGATATATACTATTCACGGTAAAGTGAGCACTTTCGAAAGCCCTCTCATTTGGAATAATAGTCAAATAAATATATTTTTTATTTTAGGTTCAGACGTTAACTTCCAAGTGCGGTGGAATATACACACTGTGTAATACTTACATGGCAATATTTATTTAAAAAAATTTGGTTAAAGTATAAACAAATGGCTAAAAGTAAAAAGGACCTCAGTGCTCACTTTACCGTGAACAGCCTATATCAACGGAGATAAAGCAGTTCCATGTCTTAGTGTTGGGTAAAAACATCTGTGAATACTGAAATTATGTGTTTTGCTTACTGTTTCTTTGCAGCATTTATGTGTAAGAATTTATCAAATATATTTTTTCTTAATAATTTCACGGTTTCGCTTGGCCGACGCATGAATGTGATCAGACCCAAGTCAGAATTAATTTTATATACGGCGGAAGAATAAACAATGTTCATACAAGTATATCTTAAGCAGGGATTTAAATTAAAAAGTGCTCAGTTTACTGGGAACAGCCTAAGAATAAGCTTACCTAGTGTTGCTTCAGCCCGAAGGCTTGTTTGGACGCCGAGATATACTGGTTTGTAAGTTGCTGCTGTGTTATACCGTTGCCTTAGGGGCAACGGTATAACACAGCAGCAGCTGTGGCTCGTGGTTGGTAAGCTAATCAGGAGTACTAACCACTGGATAAAAACTCATCTAAGCATGGTATGACTCCGTGTTTGAACATGAAGTCTGTAACCCAGCGGTGCATATAGCTATAGTCGGTTCACGACTGGAAGAGACTTTCTTGAAGCCCTGCTAAAAATNGCATGTCTATCTCGTGTATATGGTACGTCGTAAAACATAATTGCAATAACGTGTAAACAGTCTCATTGTGTAGGTCATATACTTAATAGATTAAATGTGTGTGGTGTACATTACAAACGTTCCAACCTTTACGGAATAATAATATAAATATGCGAACGATAGCCAGCGTAACTGCAGAAATTATGTTTTTATTTTCAGGTTGTGCGACTTACCTTCCTGAAGAATTACGCATTGTCTTAAAATCCAAGAGCCTCTTGTATAGTCTGATTTAAAGGCTGAGTCAACGCACACAGTCGCGTCCGGATGTTAGATGCCGGAACTGAACGCAGTATCTTCATTTTTTATACCCCAAGGTCACCGGAGTTGTTAAGGCCATAAGTGATCTGCGTGCTCTTAGGCCGACTGTCTGTAGCCTTCGCCAAAACCGTTTACATAGCGATCGTTAAACCTTATTGGTGCACTAGCTGCAGCAGACGATGCTGCCGAAACGAGAACAACTGTGCCCTAGCACGATTCACCCCACTTAGTTCGTTACAGATGCAAGCAGTGTTTAGGTTCAAAGGTCATGTGTCGATGAAACAGGTTTTTTAAATCTAAGACGCTACACAATCTAGAAAGCAGACAATGACTAACCCGAGAGTTAATACAATCCATTATTCATATTATAAAAACTCATGTGTAATATGCGTTTTGGAAATATAGATCACTGTCTAACGCAGTCCGGCTCTTTTTTTTATTTATAGTTATGTTGGCAAGCGTGTGGATACGTGCACTTCACCTCTGATTTAGTGTTTTCTCAAACAAGTCTTGCAGTGGTTTGTCATGATACGTTCTAAGTAACTACATCACGACGTACTTTTTACGAGTTGTGCTGTTTCATCTTTGTTTACTCTGGGAGGCTAGCAGGCAGACAACTTGACCAGGAAATGATGTGTTGTGTTGCTGGGTAAGATTTAACTATTTTATTTTTAGTCACTAGTGTGTACTGTGTAAAGTTATGTAAAAAAGAATATTCTAAAATTGGAAGTTATATTTGATGTATTAACTTTGTATTTCCTACCGGTCATAATAAAATTCATTACTCTAACTTTTGGGTGAGGTAGAGAATACCAATACGATTTTTCTCACACAGCCATGGCTCTGAAACTAATTTGCTTTTTGCTAATACTTGTGTGCTACAGTTTCTGCAGCACACATTACCTATTTTGCTACAGGTAGTTCCCTTGACATACGGAGTAGCATGTGTTCAACACGATGACGCATCTCCTCACTTCTCTACTGCAGTTCGACAGCATTTGAATCTCACATTCTNGTAGCATGTGTTCAACACGATGACGCATCTCCTCACTTCTCTACTGCAGTTCGACAGCATTTGAATCTCACATTCTGCGAGTAACGGATTGGTCGCAGTAGACCCATTACCTGGCCTGCTCGTTTGCCTGACATCACGTCAATCGAATTTATATTGTGGGGACTTTGAAGATCCTAGTTTTGTGGACTCAGATTTAATTGGAAGAAAAGCGCATTATCGGGTTTCATGCAGCTGCTAACTCTGTACGTGGAACGTTTGCGTCCTTCGGATGCATAAAGTAGTCACTGAAACTTTGCAGTGTTACTGCGTCTTTCTTATATAAATACGGGGACAGTAACTGATGGTATAGGCTATTCACGGTAAAGTGAGCACTTTTTAAGGTCCTGCTGAAATTTCCCTTTTAGCCTTTCTATCTTTCCGCCTCTTTTTGACACAAACATTGCCATGTGCGTAATAAACATACTGTATACATTTCACCACACTTAAGTTAACGTCTGAGGTTGCATTAAAGTATATTTATTGGTGGTTTATGCCTGTTGGAAGGACCTTTGAAATTGCTCACTTTACCGTGAATAGCCTATGTGTAGAGCGAGGTGTTTTGACGACTCAAAAAACTGGCCTACTGCGTCTTTACTTGTGTTTTATATGCTCAGGCGATTACTTGCGGAGCGATAGGTTTGTTTTTATCACAGTGTCGTTTAGGAGTTTCCTTTATTAGCTTTAACCGAGCGAGATGGCGCAGTGAGGCGGTAAACCGCTGGACCCGCATTCGGGAAGACCCGGCTTCTATTCCTGGTCTGCCATTCTGATGTCGGATTTCCATGGTTTACCGAAATTACGCCAGGCGAATGTTGGGACTATTCCTTACGATAGGCCATGGCCGATTCCTTCGCCTTCTCTGAGCAACTTGCCTCTTCTCTAATGACCTTGCTGTCGACGAGACGTTAAGACATCTACCTATTTTATTACCTTTGCTTCAGAGTGAAATTAATTGCAACCTTCTTTAATTAAGAGAACGTATTTGCTGTGAACACCGTTTTACACATCAGTTGGTTTTCCACGTAAATATTTCAGCAGTAGGGAAGCATTTTTAGGCACAAAAATTCTTCTCTGCAGGCTACCATAAACCAGTACTGCATCTTTATCCATGTTAATGATCGTCTATGTGGTTAGCTTGTTTCACTCCTTATTTGGAATTATGGATTCGACCTCAATCGCCTGCGTGTAGTGCTAATTTCTGCCAGTAGAATATAAATTACTAGTGGAAGTCAACGGACCCATGTTGTGACGTCACCCTATCGCCATATTGGATCTGGGTTACCTTGACCCCGTGCCCATGACCTTGGATGACTTTAAAGTGGCCATCAGGATAAACATTACACTTTTAGTAAGACGTACGTATACTTTGGTAGTTTGATACGAAAAGTTTTCCCTGCAGGCTACAATAAACGTAATTGCGTTTTACTTTCAAAGCCCTTACGATCTCACTGTTATGTGTATTATATTTTACACACTAAAGAAAGTTAAAAAAAGAAAACGTGTTTGAAACCAAACATTCCCCCTATTCAATAGTTATTATTAAAATAGCACGTATTTAGTAAACACATTAATTCGTTTGAAGTGAAATAAGTATCGCAGAATGTAATAGTTAGTAACTTTGATTTCGCGACTGACTCCTGGTCGTTAAAAAAGGATTATATTTGTATTGCAAATAAAGATTCGTGTAATTTTAAAAAAAGAGAACTTTTACAAAGGATATTATTTTATTTTTACAAAGTTTTATAAATGTACAAAACATTTCAGTAAAATTTTCAAACACTTTTACAGTGCACATTGCAAATGGCGCTCTTCACTTGCAGTCTGTAACGGTACGCTTTGCCCGTAGCCCTGCGGCGAAATGTCTGCTGCTCTCTACCGTTCTGCCACGAAACAAATGGCCGGGAAGCAGGCGTTAAATCAAGTTAAACGCCTAGATGGAAAAAAATGTTAATTGCCTCGCTGCAAGAAGCCGAGGGGAAAAGAAACGCCCACCCCTTTTTTTAAGAAACTGAAACAAAATCTTTCTGTAACTTTATTCGCGCATTCGTAATGTGTAACCCGGGCACCCCGAAAATAGTCCTGTCACATCAAGTCAGGTTTGATTATTTGGTATAGGTTGTTCACGGTAAACTGAGCACTTTTGAGGCCCTAGTTACGTTTTCCTGNTAGCTAACGGCTAGGGTGTTTTTTCAAAGGTTGATTTTCAAAAGTCTCTTCCAGTCGTGAACTGACTATATGCATGTCTATCTCGTGTATATGGTACGTCGTAAAACATAATTGCAATAACGTGTAAACAGTCTCATTGTGTAGGTCATATACTTAATATATTAAATGTGTGTGGTGTACATTACAAACGTTCCAACCTTTACGGAATAATAATATAAATATGCGAACGATAGCCAGCGTAACTGCAGAAATTATGTTTTTATTTTCAGGTTGTGCGACTTACCTTCCTGAAGAATTACGCATTGTCTTAAAATCCAAGAGCCTCTTGTATAGTCTGATTTAAAGGCTGAGTCAACGCACACAGTCGCGTCCGGATGTTAGATGCCGGAACTGAACGCAGTATCTTCATTTTTTATACCCAAGGTCACCGGAGTTGTTAAGGCCATAAGTGATCTGCGTGCTCTTAGGCCGACTGTCTGTAGCCTTCGCCAAAACCGTTTACATAGTGATCGTTAAACCTTATTGGTGCACTAGCTGCAGCAGACGGTGCTGCCGAAACGAGAACAACTGTGCCCTAGCACGATTCACCCCACTTAGTTCGTTACAGATGCAAGCAGTGTTTAGGTTCAAAGGTCAAGTGTCGATGAAACAGGTTTTTTAAATCTAAGACGCTACACAATATAGAAAGCAGACAATGACTAACCCGAGAGTTAATACAATCCATTATTCATATTATAAAAACTCATGTGTAATATGCGTTTTTTAAATATAGATCACTGTCTCACTTAACGCAGTCCGGCTCTTTTTTTTATTTATAGTTATGTTGGCAAGCGTGTGGATACGTGCACTTCACCTCTGATTTAGTGTTTTCTCAAACAAGTCTTGCAGTGGTTTGTCATGATACGTTCTAAGTAACTACATCACGACGTACTTTTTACGAGTTGTGCTGTTTCATCTTTGTTTACTCTGGGAGGCTAGCAGGCAGACAACTTGACCAGGAAATGATGTGTTGTGTTGCTGGGTAAGATTTAACTATTTTATTTTTGGTCACTAGTGTGTACTTTGTAAAGTTATGTAAAAAATAATATTCTAAAATTGGAAGTTATATTTGATGTATTAACTTTGTATTTCCTACCAGTCATAATAAAATTCATTACTCTAACTTTTGGGCGAGGTAGAGAATACCAATACGATTTTTCTCACACAGCCATGTCTCTGAAACTAATTTGCTTTTTGTTAATACTTGTGTGATACAGTTTCTGCAGCACGCATTACCTGTTTTGCTGGAGGTAGTTAGTTCCCTTGACCTACGGGGTAGCATGTGTTCAACACGATGACGCATCTCCTCACTTCTCTACTGCAGTTCGACAGCATTTGAATCTCACATTCTNAAGTCAGGTTTGATTATTTGGTATAGGTTGTTCACGGTAAACTGAGCACTTTTGAGGCCCTAGTTACGTTTTCCTATCAGCTGTTTGTTTATCCTTCGCCACTTTTTAAAGCAAATATTACCATGTAAGTAATAAACACAGTTTATATATTTCACCGGACTCGAAAGTTAACGCCCAAGGCTACAATACAATATATTTATTGACTATTATTCTAAATGTGAGGGCTTTAAAAAGAGCTCGTTTACCATGAATAGCGTATTAGGAGAAATGGGGTGGTATATTCGAATTTGTTATTCCATCACGGACTCTTCCATTGTGGACACGCAGTGGATGTGAAGAAGATGGCTACGATATGCTTGCTACTTTAGGCATTTAAAATAGCTTTTCCGTCACGATATTGCCGTAATTATTTTGGTCATATCATCAGAAAATTACTTTAACGGTGCATTCTCAATAGAGAAGGAATTTTATACTTTCGCTGGATGATTTCAGTAAGCGCTGTGCTATGTTCGTCATAACACTAAACTGGTATTTGAGATTGTCTTCAGCACCCCCGCCCCCTTCATTTTCATTCTTATGCACGCTACTCGATTTTTATAAAGATTAACAACTGCCGTCATTGATAAGGACGAAGCAGTACAATTGAGCAAGGAAAAAGTTTTGCCAGCAGTAAAATAAACTATTTTGGGCACATCCAATAACTTTGAATCGCGTGTTGTGGAAGGATATATATATTTCATGTTAATTTTTTAATCGTGATCTTAATAGGAGTGACTAGAGATTTGGAAGGTTCTAATTAAGAGACCGAATCTATGTTGGCCTGGAATGGCGATAGAAGACCATCTGGGAACCTTCCCTTCCCTAACCACAGCCGTCTGTAATCAAACTCATGACTTTTAGAATGAGATTTATACACGCTACTATTAGATAAAAGTACGCTATGTGCATTAAGGATATTATTTTATACCTTGCACCTTCGTACAGTCTACGGTTGATGATGTTTTGAACTGTGCCATTAGAGCACAACAGCGCTCCATTGACGCTGCGATATAACACAGTTGTGATGAAGGTGCAGTAAAATTTCAGAGTATCGCAGTGGTATCGATGGTATGCCACGACCGTGTCAATTTCGACCTATCGTCGTTGATGTAATCAGTCAGAGAAGACTAATGGAAGCAGTGGATCGTTAGTAAAGCGTTTTCGTCGTGATTACTGCTCATGAAAATCCAACCTAAATGAGTGAAACTCCGCCAGCTATACGGAAAATATAGCTACAAGGTACAAACACCGTTACCTTTATTAATAATATAATTCAATAGGCAGTATACAAATGTGGTTGAAAGTTACTGTTGAAGTTACTTCTGAACAAAATAAACCTGCCTTGTCACAACCAACCCTGAAGTACTTTACAACCTATCACATATTGAGGTAATTTTTTTTTAATTTTGCATTATTTACAAATACAACCTGGTGAGCATCCACTCAAGAATTTTCATTCCTTATAGCTCAGAAATATATGATTTTTCATGTGATTTTTGATCGATTCTTGCAGTTGGGATAGGTGATTAACTGTACCATTAATTTGGAGATCATTACAACACGTCGTTAAAAGTAATAAGTCGTGCACTAATTCAACTAGTTAATATAATTTTTTTAAATTAACGTTTGACATACCTACCGGTTTTATGCTGGAAGTCTACTCGGGGGACGGTTTACAAACTATACAACCTAAGCTTATATCTAAAAGCGACAGACGGTTTACATGGTATTCTAACCCGGAACCGTGCTTTTAAAAGGCGCCTTACGTCTTGGGCTACAGAGTAGGTAGCCTAACAGTGAATGTGTGTAACATACAAATATATCCGTTTAAACGTTGTAAATATTGAAAACCAATAATTGGTGCATATGTGTGGGGCCAAGGTGAACATATAAGTTAATAGTACTTATTCGTAATAATTTACCATTATAAGAGATGGTACGTAACACGGAAATCTGTTTTAAGTAAACGCTTCCACCAGTCCGTAACATTTCGTGCAACGATGTACTGTCGGTTTATTCTCTTATTAGTTATGGAGACATTCTAATGCAGCCTTCAGTGAAAATGTGAAAAGAATTCTGTATATTGATTAACGCTTTGCGAGCCGTTTAAGCTCTTTAGCGCTTGTGTGTTCAGTGGCAAAGCCTTCACGTCGTGCTGCCGTCGGGGCGTCCTTGTTTTTTAAGAGCGATGAAACGACGCAAGGATTCCACTTCACTGGTGTATTTGTTCTTGCCGGTTCATGTTTTTTTTTGTACCTGCTGCTTCCTCCTGCAGCTGATTTGCTATATTACCAAGATCGTGTGTTCGAGTATTAAATTTTAGAAACTGAAATATGCATACAAAGTGCTCGCGGGCTTACGGAAATTGTCGGTTGTGCCAATGGTTTCCAGAAATTTTATGCAACTTAAATGGTGTTTTTTTTAACGTCCTCGATAGCCTCTTAAGCAAACCGAGGCACTCTTTCTGCGTGATTCAAACCCAGCACTGCTCTCACCGTAAGCCGTGTTGTAATCGGCTAAGTCACCGACGTAGCCGGTGTTAAATTTCCTTTTGTGTTGCCATAGTTTGTGTAACTGGAAACTCTAAAAGGACCCGCATTCATCAAGCTTTTACCGTCCGAGTGATCGAGAAATAGAGACCAGGAAGGGATGGAAAAAAACGGGGTGATGTCACATCTCGGGGTGTAACTGCATCAATGAATTTTGTGGGTTGAAAATCATCTGCCAAGCAGCCGGTTGGGAATCAAATCGTAAGTCATGTATATAGCTGTGGGACTGCGTATATTCTGAATGATCACACGCATATTTCTAAGGTTTTTTGGAAAGGGATGGGACATTTACAGTTATGGTTGAATCGATGATTGCAGGCTGTACTTTGTTTACACCTTTACGTTAAAAAAAAACGTTATGTCCTAAATATTATTTGGGCGTTGGCTGCGCTGTGATAACGGCACATAATTATAGTAATTTGCAAGGACGTAATCGCGAGACGCACGATAGTCTGCGGGAAAGCCGCAGGGAAGCTGTGGATCTAGTCCTGGTGTGACGCAATGTGGCTACACGAGGTGAATAATTAATTAAATTGCGTATCTCCGTATGATATCAGATGGTGTTTTTGACCTGTACTGGTGACGAGATTGGCGGGCTGGTTTCTCCCTCGAAACTCATGAACAGGGTGCGGCGAGATAAAGACTAAAATTCTAATATATTTTAGTTAAATCAATGTTATATTTAACTTAGAAAATATCATTTCCTTAGAAACAACGTTATTCGCATGGATACGTATTTAGATTTTACGTAGTGTATTTTATTGAAACCAGAAAAAATGTTCATGCCCACATTTCACCCTCCAAATGAGTTTAAAAAAACCTGATCAAGAGAGGTTAGCTCGTAACTCAAACTATTGGTGGTACACCTTGGGAGGGCAAATATTGAGCCGAGCAGACAACTTCCTGTACAGTTTACCTGATTTCAACACAGTAACTTTTATCGTTTATTTTTAAATAAATATATAATAAATACCTTTAAATACGTTTAAATGGTACAAACATCATTATTATTATAGTAGTATTATTGTTATTATTACTAGCGGGTAGAAAATAGCAAAATAATGTTGCGTGCCATGTATAGTGGAAAAATATAGAATGAATCAGTTAATTGTTTCTAAATTTCAATTTTCCCTTTCTAAGTATACTTTCTTTATCGAGTCCATTTCTAACCCCTCCAAATCAGTATCCAATCTTCACCCCGCCGTACACTAAGTCGGTGGAATAAATTTAAAAAATGGAAGCAATACTAAACTATTTCAAAATGCCAGCATATTTTCTCTCTTGTCAGTAACGTACTGCAACTTCTAATGTCACCAAGTTCACGTTTTTATTTTATTTATTCATGTAACACCACTATTATTTTTCGAACACTAGAAAATACTGTTGCAGAACTTCTATGATTAACAATAATTATAATTCTAGAATGAACTAGTTCTGTTTTTCACCTATAGCTATGTACGTCATTAACACAGTTGGTCTGATTTAAGGGTACCAATACTTTTTGCAATTTTTTTTTTTTGTGTTGTAAGAATTATTAAACGAATTTCGCTGCAACTGCTTGTAAAGCGTTGCCACTAAAAGTAGACTCAGAATTGAGAAAGGTTTACAAAAGTTTGATAAAAACTAAGAATATTGCAGAATATATATTTCGAAAATTTAATATGTGAACCGATCATAAAATTGATGCAGATTCTTACACTATTTTTTTTTACTGTCCTAAAACCGCAATACAAAACGGTGCTTTGATAAGATTACCACTGTCTTTAGTATTCTGGGTTCTGTCAACTACTGTCTGAAGGTGTCTATAAGGCAACGTAGGTATAAGTATGAAAGACATCTAAGGTGGAAACGGCCATGTTTTGAGATTCGATAGCGTAAGACTAAGAAAAACTTTAATTTGAACACAGAATTTTTGAAACGGTGTTATAAAGGAGACTAATCATTAAACCCCACAATAAATAATCCTTTTATCCCCACCTTCATTATTTCCTTTCTTTGTAGTTTCATTTGACTATCGAAAATCCCTTTCAAGTCAACGTGTGTCCACTGCTACGTTTTTTTTCTCTAGCATGGCCTATATAACTTTTCAAAGTATGGCAATGTCATCCTGAAAATTACACTTTTTAATTTCAGAGGATGAAAATATGTTTTGGCCAGCGTAGGCATCTAGACGAGCTTGTGCGCCTGTTAACGTAATGATATGTATTTAATTTTAAATGCCATAGCTCCTGCATACAACAACAAAATTCGTGATCTCCACGGATTTCTTGTAATTTGATTTTGAGATTCTGCACAGTCTGGAATATACCTGGTCTTTATACGCATAAAAATTATCGAGCATATCGATGTTACGGCGGACATTACAGTTCCTGTTATCAATAACTATTACCGCGAAGAAGACTAACAGCAGTATGAGCCGAAATATCAGTAGTGTATGCTCGAGGATGTTGATTCGGCTGTAGTTCAGAAGCTAAATTCGCTCAGCTGTCGCAAAATTCTGCAAAAATTTGCAATGGTTAACCTACCAACCTTGATAATACAATAATAATTCATTCAAAAAATGTATTGAATACTTTTTGCACTCACGGGGCCACTGAAGNGCTCAAACTCCTCCCAGAAATAATATCAAACTTGAAATTTAATTCAAGAGCATTTATCTATGTTCCAGTGTCAATATTATTCAAGAGGAGAACTGAATTTTGAAATATGATGGATGAGAGTGTGAAGTGACTATAGGCGGTTCACGGTTACTTACAACTACTTCTCTGAAGCCCTGCTATAATTTTGCTTCCAAGATATTCCTCCGCCTTACGCAAACAAAGCGTAACAAAGTTAAGAAAATTACAACCAAAAGGGCTGTGCACCGGATTCGTGCGCAGTCAGTGTTAATATTATTTTGCATATGATCTATTTCTTACCAGGCATTAGCAACACACACATTTTCTCCTTGTTTTTATTCATATTATTTATACACGAAATATTATAACTTGTAAATAGAATATTTGTAAAAGGTAATTTTAACTAAATATATGTTAATACGATTTCTAAAATTTCTGTAAAACGTGATATATTTTGGAAACAACCAAACACATCATATATTGGGTGATTTTTCAAAGGTTTGATTCAAAAAGTGTAAAGGAACCGAGGATAGGCTATAATGCTTCACGCGATACCGTAAAACGTCTAGCTAGTCTGAACATTAGTTGCGACATCTTTGTATATAGCAATGATGTTAATTCAGTTTTGAAACAATACCTAATGAGACTATTCTTTGTGCTGTAGGGTGTAAATGAACAAAGTGTGATGCAGAAACATGCCAGTTTGAAACGAACACTACACAAGACTCTTTTACCGTACATCCCGTCCATTACTTTTGTCACGAGGCACTTCTGTACATGTGCGTAGCTTTTTCTAGTAATTTAATTATATCGTAAGCTTGACTGAAAACTGAATCTGAATTGAATCAAAGGCCCTCCAAGCTTTAAATCCTCAAGGGAGCTTGCAGCTTGTACGTAAAATTTCGGCTTGTACTACACTTTGCGACAGCCATTTGAACTGCGACGAAGATCGGCATGCCGGAAATATGAATTCATCATGAAGCTGTAATGCAGATAGACTGAGGCCGGAGAAGTGAGCAATGAAATGTTTCCTGGTATGCACGGAAATCTTATTGCGTGCCTGCAAGCAAAACACTTAACTTGCATAAGGGAATGAAAGCATTGCTTTATGACCGTATTTGCGCTTTTTTTTTTTTTTTTTTTTTTTTTTTTTGGTGGTTGTATTTTCTCCGTCGTGCGTCGTCTTCAAATATTTACGGATTCAGGGACGTGCTATATTTCAGTGTTATAGCGTGATATGAGATGTAAACCGTAGTAAACAGCTTGTTAACCATGTTAGCGCTCTGTGTAGTTGACAAAAAATAATAATTTGATACTTAAATGATAATGTTTTTGTGCCTCGTGCTAGTTGCCATTGAAATTTTTTCCTTGGGAGATCGAAATATCCGTGTATTCCGAAGCTTGCTACGTGATTGGCTCAAGGGAATAAATTATTTGACTATGGATACCGATTCACAACAAGGTCCATGAGCTCACATCGCGTCTTATTTAAAGTGAAAAGAGTTAACGTCGCACGGCTGTACAAGGAAAGCCGGAGGCGACTTTACCACTGTGATCATGGTGGGTACCGAACCACTTTATTGCTGACCCAGGTGCTCCTAAATTGAATCGTGCCGGAGGTTTGGCACGAACCATCCGATATATGTAACTGTGGCCTATTTTATCGTTCGAGCGATAAGGGTGAGATGACACGCGCATCGAGTGCGCCATGGCCGCTACGTGCAAGGCAGTGTTCTCGTCGTGCTGCGTTTATATATAAGACTTTAAGCGGCAACTCTACCATTTTATTGGTGGAAAGTCTTTAGCAGGGGCGTTGGCAAGGGGGGATGGTCCGCCCCCCTCCCGCCTCAACTCGTACACCCGAAATATGGACACCTTAAGAAAGAGAAAGAAATATAGTTAGTTATTAGGAAAATCAGAAAAATGGTATAATAAATAAGTAAAATAAAAAATAAGAAGTATCCGCATAATACGTACTGTTCTTCAGCTGAAAATTTTATGGGCAAGGTATCTTAGCATCGTTCGTGTCCGATGTTTTAAGATAAAGTACCATGAAAAAGCAGTTTTTAATAATGCTGTAAGGCTCGAAAATAGCATTTATATCTTTCGTGTTAACTTGAATGAATCATTCCGTCCTAGCGTGTGGTATGTTTTCTTTTCGCAGGTAAACAAACAGGGGTACACATTTAATAGTTTTGTCGAACAAATGTGTATTTCAAAACTTTCTGCAACGCAATTCACGCGACGATCGAAGTCCATTGAAAATTGAGGAAATTTTATAAGTTGCATACCCCTTGCAAAATGGTTCACCATTCACCGTCTTTTTCTCCCCTACGAATATAATTCTCTGTTCATTTTTTTTACTACAAATTATTTTATAGCCTACAGTACGGGGAAAAAAAAATATTGGTGGTACGTGTGGCCTCGATAAGGTGATCGTAACTGTGTTGGCAATTTACAAGTTTCTTAAATGGAACTTCTTGGGAGCAGTTTAAGCAGACACGGCTTCAGAGGATAAACGTCGCATCTCGTAATACTTACGCATATTTTTTTTGGTGCTGCTGACAGAAACGTTGACAAAGATTGTACACCGTTGTGCACACTGCACGAAAGTGTTACAATTTGTACCTTTCTTGTGCGTACAAAGCTGTGGAGAAAATAAAATTGCAAAATTGTGGACGCGTAAATACATACAATTTATGCTGTCATTTGAATACGTATTCCATGTCACTTGTGCAACATATAAATTATAAACAAAATAAATACTTTCGTAATTTCACTCGCACAATAAACTGAAAAGCACTTAATGTCCACATGCTATGTGCCTTTGCTGTGTGTACACTTGAAAATAATAAAGCGAATTGTTTAATACACAGGCACTTTAGTATCTGGTGGCGTTTCCTTAACATTTGATGATTTCCTGGCACCTCCTTTGCATGGAATTCACAAGCCGTTAGCATGTAACGGGGGTGATTTTGTCCTATTCTTGTAAGACTACCTGTTTTAGTTATTTTCGTGATGATACATTCCCTTTGCGAACATTCCTCCTCATAATGGCCCATAAATGCTCTGTGGGATTTAAGTGTGCCGAATGTGGAACGGTTTTTAATTGTCTGGGAACATTCCAGACTAACCACTCCCTGTTTATGGCGGCTGTATGTTTACTGTCGTCCTGCTGAAAGTAGTACACTGCTGAAAATCCCATTTTTTTTTTGCGCACGTAGTTTCACATGTGCTTTTAAAATGTTGTTACAAACCTTTGTGTCCATTATATAATCTATAAATTGAATGTTCCCAACCCCCTTGGACGGCATGCAGCCCCAAAGCATTATGGCTCCGCTACCATGCTTTACTGTGGTGAGAGTGGTGGCTACGTCATTGGCAGTATTTTTTTCCCCCTTCACATATTCTAGATGCCATCGGACCCGAATAAGTTTATTTTTGTTTCATCCGTCCACATTACTTTGTCCTAGAAGTCTTGCGTATCATTTAGCCTACATGGTCCTTGGCCAATTTTAGTCTAAGAGTCCGATTCTGTCTACTAACATCGGGCCTTTTTCTAGGTCTTCGTCCACTGTACCCTGCCCCATACAGTATCCGACGGATAGTCACTCTTTTAGTTGTTGCCCGTTCCACAATAACATTCAGTTTAGGCATACTCAATCTTGAATTAGACCTCACCTGCTGAGCAGTGAAACGTTTCTCTCGCGGAGNGGGGGGGGGGGTTCCCTTAGGTCTTCGAGCTAAATTGGATGTTGATCCCCGATACTTGAATTTATTCACCACTCGTTGAACTTTAGAATGTTTTTCGTTGGTCAGTTCTCCTATTTTTCTCTAACTATAACCCTTGAGAGTTAGATTCACTATCACTTCCTTTAATCCGTGATTTAATTATTTCCTCTTCTCTATACTGACGGTAACTGCGTGTAATAATACACACACAGCGAGCATCATGTCACCCCTAGCCATACATGTACACAAGATGTCAACAACGACTGCGGCATTGGACAAGTGAGTACGCAATTTTACGCACAGAATTACGTGTTTATTAACCTACAATTAACGTGGTGGGGTCAAATTGACCTCCTATTTGGACAGGACGCAGTGTTCACAATTTTGATCTTGTTTTTTTTTCTACATTTAATTTTTACATTATATATAAACCAGTATAGAGGAAAAAAAAATAACCAGAGTAAGAAATTCTTATCCACCATAATTTCCAATTAGCTTTCAAAATAGTTTGCGAAAAAATACAAATATCTGACATCGACAACTTTTGTTTTAAATTAACAGTACCACGAAAAAAAAAAATTTACAAGAACTTGTACCTTTTTAGGAACCAATAAGAATAGAAAAAATCTGTATCTCTGTCATAACAAAACCACATGCAAAATGAAAGCCCTCAAAATTATAGGTTTTCGCAACACAACTTGCAAAATTGAGAACAGCACTGCATACATATTGGCTTCTTGTAAATATAGCATGCACGTGAAGTCTTTCGTTTCTTACTTGCGGGACAGATCCTGCATGTTTTCCTGCTGCTGGGACCTACAAGTACAAGCAAGAAACGAAAGGCCGCACACGCATGCTATATTTGCAAGAAGCCAATACGCATGCAATGCTGTTAGCAAGCTGTGTTGCGAAAAACTATAATTTTGAAGGCTCTCATTTGCATGTGATTTTGATGAGACACAGATACTGATTTTTCCTATTATTAGTGGTTCCTGAAGAAAAGGTACAAGCGCTTGTACATTTTTTTTTCATAGTGTTGTAGTTAATTAAAAAAAAGAAAGTGTCGATGTCAGATATTTGTAAATTTTTGCAAACAATTTTTTTTTTAACTTATTGGAAATATATGGCGCATGAGAATTTCTTACTCTTGTTTTTTTTTTACTCTATACTGGTATATATCTATTCTAAAAAATTTAATGTAAACAAAACTACTAAAATTTTGAACACTACGCCCTGTCCAAATATGATGTCAATTTGACCCCACCGCGGTGTTAGTGTCCTCAACATCCCATCACATTAATTAAAGGTTAATGTATGTTGTACGTTAAATTACGAAATTATTTATATTTTTACAATTTATCACATTAATATTCTGCCACCGATGATTACCGCAGTTTTATGGCCTTATACTACATTAAACATGAAGATACACAAAAAAATATATTGCGCAATCATTCGTGTGTGCTTTAAATGAAATGTAACAGTAGCCAATAACTGAAATGGGCAGTGCAAGTTAATGAAACATAATATTTTGTCCTCGCGTGCTGCGTAAGTACGCCACTTTATTATTTGGCCAGTTGTGGTGGACGCGTGGCACAGGCACGATGCACATTGTGTTCGTACCTCGTGTCATTCCCTGCGCGCTCTCTGCGCCGAGAGGTTGTGTTGGGTAGCTCTGTTGGCTGTGTCAGTCAGGCAAATGGGACGTAGGGCAAGAATACAACGTTTTAACAGCGACAGCTGGTAATTGTCCTTCATGCAAAGATGAAATCTCAACGATAAATTGCGGAGCACTTGAATCTGCCGAGGTCCACTGTCGGAGACATTATAAGAAGGTTTGAGAAGGAAGGCAGAATAGATTAGGTACCTCAAAAAGTACAGCCAAAGAAACTACGCGAGAGAGAAGAACGTCTAGAAATCAGGAAAATAAAGACATATCAGAAAATTTGTGCTTGGAAACTTACCACGGAGGTACTTAATGAATGTGGAAAGAACGTCCATCCAGGAACCATATGACGAGTTATCAGAAGAGCATGATATAATAGCAGGGTATCTAGAAAGAAGCCTTTTATTAATGAGGGGAATAGAAGAAAACGACTTAAGTTCGCAAAAGACCACACTGACAAAGATGAAAGCTCGTTGAATGATGTGATTTTTGCCGATGAGAAGAAATTAATGTTTTTGGTTCTGATGGCAGGGTACCAGTATGGCGCAAGCTAAATGAGGAACTAAAACCTGGGAACATACAACCTACTGTGAAACACGGTGGAGGTTGTATTATGATATGGGGCTGTATATCTTCAGCAGGTGTTGGATAGGCAGTACGTGTCTATAGAACAATGAAAAAGGAAGACTATCTCAACATCTTGACAGCAAACCTACACAAGAGTGCTGAAAAACTGGGCATTAGGAACATGTTTAATTTCTACCAAGATAATGACCCAAAACACAAGTCTTACATTGCCAAGAGCTGGATTTTGTTTAACTGTCCCAAAGTCATGAACACACCTACGCAATCACCCGACATGAATCCAATAGGAAATATGTGGGATGAACTCAAAATAAGACTGAGACTACTACAATTTAGAGAAAAGGTTCAAGGAAGAATGTAGTACGATTGGCTCCGAATGTACCAGGAAAATAATTGCTAATATACCACAACGCCTTCGAGTAGTAATTAAACAGAATGGTCATGCTACCAGGTACTAAAAGACTGTTTGAATGATGATGGCCGAATATTAAAGTGGCGTACGTATGCAGCATGGGAAGACAAATTATATTGTTTGTTAAGTTACATTGCTCATTTCCGTTATTGGCTACCGCCATATTTCATTTAAAGCTCACAAGAATGATTGTGCAATATATTTTATGTTTATCTTCATTTCTAATGTAGCATAAGGTCATGAAACTGCGATAATCATCGGTGCCCGAATGTTAATGTGAGCCATTTATATGTTGTACAGGATGCGGCATAAAAGTGTCCCACAGTTTTACGGGCAATTAGAAAATCAATAAAAATAATAGGCACAGAGTTGTTACAGAATATGATATGAAACACAATGCAATGCCGGTTTTTATTGTACGTACGGGGGATAAACAGCATTTGCCGTGGACATTACTCAGGCAATGGTGCCGCTTACAAGCAAAACGTTCGTTAATGGGCTGAAATCAATCCTCGCTAGTTTCATGAAAGACCTCTACGCACTCCACGTTGTACTGCTTCAGGTTTACCGCTATCGTCCACGAACTGTTGAACAACTGAAAGCTGCAATACGTCAAGAAATTGCCAACATTACGCCGCGTTATGGAATACTGCCGAACACGGTTGAATATGTACATCAGGAATGGCGGCCATCATTTGGATGAAACTATTTACAATATCTAGTGCAAATAAACTTCATTATGTGTCAAACCATATTTTGTAATAAATATTGTCTACAATTTATTTGTTTGTTTACCCACACATAGTTCAGCCATAGGCCGGTTTGCAACAATACGTGGCATGTGTACATCAGTTCAGTTAAGACTTCAGCATAAAAAGTAAAAGCATTATTTAAAATTAAAAAAAAATATATATATATATACACACACACACAAATATATATATATATATATATATATATATATATATATATAGTACTACTACTAATTGAAACTAAATTATTCTTACACTACTAACATTACAGAACTTAACTATTGTGTACATCCGTAAATTACATCATCATAAAGAAATACAGGAATAATTGAATCTGAGAACATATTATAGACATTCTTGACTGTTAACAATAGAAACATTACATCGTTTTGTGGACAATTTCACATTTAGTATTTCCGTATAATTTCATCATAAATACAACTAGCAAACACTATGTACTTACAGTGGACTTGTGTTGGTTTTCTTGCGAATTGATTTATAGCGGTGAATCATTCCACTGTTTGCTTGCAAGATAAGATAATATAATGATTTCCTGAAAATAGCAGTACCGTGTGCAGGGACTCTTTGGCTGTTTTTGTGACGCGTGAAGTGTTCGTGGTTGGTTGTAAGTTGTGTTAATTTGTTAAATAAGTATATTGGTTGTTTTTGTTCTGTGATTTTGGTTACCAGTCTGGCGAATTGGTGCCGTCTTCTATTTTCCATATCCCGCCTACCAGAGCGTTGCAAATACGGTTATGTGATCCCTCTTTTTTACATTGTATGCATATCGAAGACATTCGTTCTGAAGCTTCTGTATACTATATCCAAGAGATTTATATATTACTACAAACAAACCTGGGCAATTATTGAAAGGGGATATCACAGAAATTAATTTTTAAGTTCGTCGAAAGAATATGTTTAAATTTATGAAGGCACTTTAGACGATAATATCCTGTTTAAAACACCCCTGATATTAGTTTGACCCAGTTTAGATTCGTATCTAATTTAATACCTAAGCTTTTGACTTCAGTGACTTCAGGGATTGTCTCGCTATTTATCTTAATTACGGAGTGCATCATTAACTTGTTGATGGCCTTCGGTGTGCCAATTTTGATGTAGGAACTTTTCCTCGGGTTAATTTTAAAGCTGTTTGCACCACACCGTGTGTTAATTCTCCTCAGATCTTCGTTTATTTTCTCTACAGTAGAAAGTAATTCATTTGACGAACGGAGATGTACAGTTGTGTGTCATCTGAATATTGGTGACATTTTCAATACCTTAGGCACAGTGGAAGATCACGTATATAAATGGAAAATAGAATCGGTCCTAATATAGATCCCTGAGGCACTCCAGCCTGTATGAATGTAGCTTCTGAGCTCTCTATTCCGTCACTGGCATACAGCTCTACCATTTGGGCACGATTATTTAAGTAATTTCGGAACCATTTTACGGAACTTACGGATAAGCCTGAATGGTTTAATTTATCCAATAACCTTTAATGATTTATGCTGTCGAATGCTTTCGAGAAGTCTAATAATATAAGAAAGTTTATATGAAGACTTATCTATGGCCTTGTTTATGCCATCAGATATATCCGGAAGCGTGGTGCTTGTACTGTGATGAGGGCGGAAACCCGATTTAAGCATTCTGATAACTGTGCGTGGATTACTATTTCAAGGAATTTTGAAATTACTGGTATAATGTTAATCGGTCTGAGGTCCTTATATTCTGCTGGGTGTTTTATTTTAGCTATGGGTTTTAGTTTTGATAGTTTCCATATTTCCGGGAACGCTGCGTACTTGATTGACGTATTTATTATATTCCTTATAGCAGGAACACAGAAGGGCGTACAGAGTTTTACCATATTTATGTCAATACCGTCTGTTCCTATTGCCTGCGTGCTTACTGAATTAATTATTTTATAAACGTTGGTCTCTGATACAGGTTTGAAAAAGAGGTGTGTGTTTGGGCTTATACGGCGCTCTTGTGCTATGTTTACGTCCAGGGCTGTTTGCTGCAAGATTTGGCTGGAATTGACAGAATAGTCGTTAATTTTATCTGGATATTGTAAGAATGGTGATATTGTGTATTGTTCGGCTGTTTTTACCTTAAAATGGCTAAGATCATTCCACAGCTTTTTGGTATTTCGTTAGTGTATTTCGGCTGATGCACAGAAATACTCGAGCTTAGCGCGACGAGTCATATTTCATGGAATTTCTTAGTGTTTTTTTTATAATCCGATTCTAGTTGTGTTTTATGGTAAAGTTTCTTTGCGCTGTCCCTTTCTTTAATTTTTGCCATTATTACCTGAGTCATCCACGGATTATTTTGTTTTCTCGTCTTTCTAATTTTGGGTGGCGCAGGTTTGTTGAAAATTTGTAGTAGTATGGATTTTAGTGCGTATACTTTTCCGTTAATATCGTCACACTTAAGCGTCCCATCCCAGTCAGAACTGTTTAGTTGTTCGTAGAACGAATTATAATTTATTTGTCTGTAACAACGTCTTAAACAATTATTTTGTTTATAAATGGGTGTCGAGAAATTGTAACTAATATAAACGAGGTTATGACCAGTAAATCCTAATAAATCATTTTGCCCCGCGTATGTCACCTTGCTATCATCACGTACGACTATTAAGTTAGTCATGGTTCTTGAGTGTGGTGTTAATCTGGTTGGGGAGATTATAATTTGTTTAAGACGGTGCACTGTAAGCATCTAATTAAAATATTTAACGTCCGCTGCTGTATTGTTCAGTAAATTTATACTGAAGTCTCCCACACAGATCATATTTTCGTGAAATAGCAATACGTTTTCTACGCCCGGTTCAAACTGCTCAAGTTCCTTATATGAAACATCAGGTGGTTTGCATACTACCGATATTGCTATTTTCTCACGCTTATACTTTACTTCTACCCCACAACTGTTCAAGTGTACTGTTATCTGAGGGATCGGGTATCTCAATTATTTTGTTTCCAAGGCTGTTGTGAATATACATGACAGCATCACCCCCACAGCGACCACCTACCCGGTTACTTCTTATGAATGTGTAACCCGCTATTTCCAATATCGCTGTGGGTACAGCCTGACTTAGCCAAGTTTCACTTATTGCATATACGTGGACCATGTTATCTATCTGTAATATGTTTCTAACATCTTCTACGTTACGTGAGAGGGAACGTACATTTAGGTGACATATTTTCAAGTTATCTGTAATATTCGTCTGGAAACTGAGTCTATGCAGTTCCAATGACGGGTCCTGAGTAGCCGGGACAAGCGAGCGTGACCTTCGCAACAGGGAGGCAGGCGGTGAGGCAAAGGGCACGCTACCCTTGACAGTGGAATGTCCGCTGGGGGAGGCGTTGGGGTGCTTTTCTTATTGCCATTCAAAATGTGGGTTTTTATGCCCGGATCCTGTACATGTGGTATGGGAATACGTATTCAAACGACAGCATAAACTGAATGTATTTACGCACCCGCAATTTTGTATTTCATTTCCTCCACAGTTACGTACAAGGAAGGTACGTGCAGAACGTAGTTCGTGTGAAAGTGTTTTTTTTTTCCCCTATAAAGAGTGCAACCACTGGGGAACACGCGAATTGAATGAACTTTTTATGCATTTGATATTACTTCTTTTATAACATTATTGTTTCTGGCTTTTAAAAAAATGTTTAATACAAGTGAAAGTCGTAACCAACGTTTTCAGTACCTGCTTCCGGGGATTGTGTTAAATAAGAAAACGTGTGGATTTTGCGGATATAGAATTCGGAAGGTACTCTGATACCACTGAGACGTGACAAGAGGAGAACGAAGTGTTCTGGTGTATGGAACCTTTGTTAAATAATGTTAGGTTGTGAAACAGCTTAAAATCTCTCCCAAGCTTGTCTGCACGTGGAAATTTATAGATATTGTGGAGCCACCCGTAGATATCTCAGATCCTAGGCCCGCTAAATCATTCATAGTAAAGTACTTCAAAACGTGCATCGTTCTGGAGTCGCTGAGCTGAGTCCTTGCAGAGGCTCTTAAGCGAAAGAAATACATGATGTCTCTTCGTCTTGAGCAATTTTCCCGAAACAAGTTCACTGTAAACCCGGATTGATGATATGTCAGTGAAATTCTAGTCGTCAAAATTCACCTAAGCGGCTGTTACAGACTGGCCAATCAGTTGAATGAATGGGGAATCTATGTCACGGTGTGGTATTGATGGCAATGTTTAGTGATATGACATAAGGCGTGTTTTTTTCTTTTCGTTAGCTCGTTTAATGAAACACTAATAATTTTCTATACAGTAAATTACATAAAAAGTTTTTGTATCCATAGTAACCAAACAAATTTAATTTATATTTTATAAATTTTAAAGTTGAGTGCGTTGGCACTTCCGCCCAAAACCCTTAAAGGCGAACCGGATTCAATCGTCGGTCGGCTCATTCCCCGATATTCGCAAGTGGGAATCGTGGCGGACGATGCCACTGGTCGGCGGGTTTTCTCGAGTATCTCCCGTTTCCCCCCGCCCTTTCATTCCGGCGCTGCTCCATACTCACCTCATTTCACCCTCATCGGCTTTCAAGGCCTCGTTGTTAAGAGCCGCCCATACCTCTCAACTCAACTCCGCCCAAAACATATGCCACATCAAACGTTCGCAAGACGATAACACTACTGTTACTCTGTTCGCCCATTTAAAATTGAACAAAAAAAGTGGGAAACTAAAGCAACCGTTCGACAGTGTAAAAATACTTCATGCTTAGGTAATAAATGTGTATTGCTCATTAAAACCCCTCTGCAAAGTTTAAAAACTGATTTGTTCACAGGTATTCGCCATGTTACAACGCCACGAAGTGACCTTTAAAATCAATGAAATTCAGCCACTGTAACAATCAGTAAACTGCAACCGACTTCAAGTGAAGCAATTTTCACTATTTCAGATTTATAGTGTAAACAATAATATTTCAAATTTGGCGAAAACATTTTTGCCTGCTAAAACAACCAGAAAAAACTGATCGTGATTAAGCGACTGCAAACTACTCGTTGCTGCAAGGAAATATAAAGACTTGAACAGTAGCTGCACGCATCTTGCCGTTTATCATGTCGTGACCTTGACGCACAGAGATTGCCGTGCTATAACACCTTTACCCGTATGAAAACAAGAACCGAGCACGGCCTTCAGGGCCCACGACGGGGGGATATATAATTTCT
>NQII01001281.1:560372-565372 GCA_002778355.1 Clitarchus hookeri
TTTATCATCTGTTCGTGTATACCTACAGAATTGCGATGCAAAATAAACGTACAGTTCTTAATTGATCCTTATCATTGTAGGTCTTGAAGTGTGTTGCTGCGTTTTTAATTATCGATACAGTCACTATTGAAATAAACTATGCTTTGCCGTGAAACTACCGTCGTTATATTGCAATACCTTACGAAAAAAAAAAATATATTTTTTCACGGTGCCATGAAATAAATATAGTGTGTTGTGTTTCGACATGCAAAGTATTATTGTGGACACAATAAATTCCGCATTGGAAGCTGCAGCAACACACGTTGGGGAAATTTAGAATTTAAATATGGGTAAGATGGGAAAGTATAACGTGCGTCCATGCGTCGTCGCTCTTGCTCGTAGAAAGTGATGTGACCCGGTTTTATCAGCGCGGCCAGCCTCCNNTGGACTTCTCAACCGTCCGCGCGCATTCCATAGTATGCCCCCCACACACCGGCTGGCTATATAGAGCCACATTCTTCAGTAACGCTTAGCATGTTTTAGATCCGATCTACAATGCACCGACGCGTAAGAAAAGTGACACGAAACGAACGTATCAGGATAAATTTATGCTGTTCTACAATACAGAAATTTAACAATCTGCAACCTACGGAAAAAAAAACGCAGATTACCGACATTAGCTTTATAACGCACGCGTTTCATTTTTAATATTTATACAATTTTAATACTTTATAAATAGTACTACCAAGCCAATGCACGTGTGTTGATCAAAAACAAAAATTGTAATAGTCACCTCAAATTCATGCCCATATTTTCTTGTAACACACGATACGATGGTCATGAAAACGAGTATCATCGAACCAACTACTCGATTTATATTACCTGCACGGATTCGCGGACGTGGAAGAGTTGGGAGTTGACCAGTTTTCTTACGTTCTTCTTTCTCTATCCGGGTATGCTTGCGTTACGTAGGAGATTGAAAACTGAGCGTTTTCCGTTGTCCGCTGCCGTGTCTGTTTCATAGTAGAGCAGGCCTTGCCGCCTTCTTCCACGAGCGAAAATGAAGTGTCTGCTTAGTTTCCCCGGCAGAAATACGACTCACAGGAATGAGACTGTTCGTAGATATGTCATGCGTTTGGCCTAGGTTGTCGTCTGGCGGGACGCACGAAGAATTCATTACTCGGCCTGTTCTCCCATTGTAGCGTATTCACGGTATCTGCACACGTTTTCTATCACACCTTTGAAAAATCTTCCTATGTATGACTTGTATAGTTTTCCTAAATATGCCATGTATCACAAGCGTTTTATACTTATGGTACTGTACCATGAAGTTACCTTATTTTTGGTTAAATTAAATTTTTACTTAAATATTATCTATAAATTATATTTCATTTATAATGAATATTAATAAAACCAGAGAAAAAGTAGGCGTGTTACTAGTAATAAATAATCATCATGGAAAATATTATTAAAGTGAGTGCGCATAAACACGGTGTTCTGTCACTTTGGTATAGTTTTCTACACTCGGGTAAACTTAGTTAGCATGAGGTGGAGGAAAAACGCGAAAGTAGAACTTTAGCAGGGCTTCAGATAAGTTGGACGTAACCATGAATGGACTATATAGTTTGAATCTAGCCACTATTCCCGGGGGCAAGATATTAAGTTTTAAGTGAGCGAAGTAGCGAAGTGAACGGTGACCTCTGTGAAGTAGTTTACTGTAAGATACTATCTGATCGCGAGGTTTAGTGGTAGAACCCCGGTAAGATTTATATATATATTAGATGTTGATTGATTTATAATTTGAAACGTCCTCCTTTCAGCGCAAATATGAGTCTTTTTAAAGCAATGAAGATAGTGCCTTGACCCTCAAACTACTTATAGTCTATTCGCGGTTTCTTCACACTTTTTGAATCAAACCATTAAAAAAAAATCACCCAATGTATGGTGTTTTTGTTTGTTTCCTAAATNGCTACTTATAGTCTATTCGTGGTTTCTTCACACTTTTTGAATCAAACCATTAAAAAAAAATCACCCAATGTATGATGTTTTTGTTTGTTTCCTAAATATTTCCTGTACCACAAGCGATTTATACACGTGCNATATTTCCTGTACCACAAGCGATTTATACACGTGCTAACATAAAGTACCTTATTTTTTGGTACGTTGAAGTTTTATTTATATTTCATTTATAAATTATATTTTTTTTAATAATTAGTATAAATAAAATCGCCGAGAAAGTAGGCGTGTTGGTAATGCAGAGTGAGAAATAGTTTTTATACAAAATATTATTACACTACGTGTTACTAATGCGGCGCGTTGTCCATTTCGTGTGATTTCCTAGACTCGGTTAAGCTTTGTTTGCTTAAGGCGGAGGAATATCCTAGAAGTAGAACTTAAGCAGGGCTTCAGAAAAGTTGGAAGTAACCGTGAATGGACCATAGCAGTAGTTCTGAGACCCCCGGCCGGATAACTAACCACGCGTTAGTCGGGCACTCTCAATAAACTAAGGCGCAGGTGGTTAATATGACAGTTTTAAAACCAGTTTGTTTATGCTGTTCACTAACATCAAAATAGTATTAATTACTTATCAAACTTAACTGGTTAACTTCGTAGGTGTTATAATTATTCATCAGTCAACTTTATTTCAGCAGTTTGGAGTAAATAACTGATAGACTATCGCTTTCTCTGTAATTTTTTCTTCTCCAAGGAATTAAATACGAAGCTTTTTTGTGTACCACTGTTATGGAGGACATGGGAAGGACAACATCCTTAGACGGATTTTCGAACTTTGAAGATTGCATCTTTGGANTACCACTGTTATGGAGGACATGGGAAGGACAACATCCTTAGACGGATTTTCGAACTTTGAAGATTGCATCTTTGGACAACTGTTTTAGTGCTTATTTCGTGTTATATTGTCTGTTGCAGAAAAAACTTAATACGTAGTGCAGTTAATAAGTTCGTGGACGCTGTGGTGCGTGGCTGCCTACACTCGAAATGCTTAGGCCACGAACTTAACAGAACGTGTACACTCAGGGCACCAGTCAGTGGAGTGGAGTGAAGAGATTTGGGCAGNTACCACTGTTATGGAGGACATGGGAAGGACAACATCCTTAGACGGATTTTCGAACTTTGAAGATTGCATCTTTGGCCAACTGTTTTAGTGCTTATTTCGTGTTATATTGTCTGTTGCAGAAAAAACTTAATACGTAGTGCAGTTAATAAGTTCGTGGACGCTGTGGTGCGTGGCTGCCTACACTCGAAACGCTTAGGCCACGAACTTAACAGAACGTGTACACTCAGGGCACCAGTCAGTGGAGTGGAGTGAAGAGATTTGGGCAGNGCTTAGGCCACGAACTTAACAGAACGTGTACACTCAGGGCACCAGTCAGTGGAGTGGAGTGAAGAGATTTGGGCAGCTCTTAACATCGTGGTCTTGGATAGCCGATGAGGGTGGAGCGAGGTGAGTACTGAGCATGGACCAGCGCCGGAATGCAAGGGTGGAGGAAACTGAAGATCCCCGAGAAAACCCGCTGACCAGCCGCATCGTTCTGCACGATTCCCACTTGCGGCAATCCGGATGACCCCGCCGGGAATCGAACTCGGTTCGCCTAGGTGGGAAGTAAGCAGTCTGACCCCTGCCAGTCAGTCCACGAACTTATTTTATGTGCCTATGTAATTTTTTGTTTGGCATTTTTGTGCAGNAGTCTGACCCCTGCCAGTCAGTCCACGAACTTATTTTATGTGCCTATGTAATTTTTTGTTTGGCATTTTTGTGCAGCAGTTCTTTACTTTCAAGTGGCGATATAAGCATTCCATAATGGCGATAATACTTGACGGCTAGAAATTTCTACAAATGCACGATTGCAATTTCTTGATATAAACGGTTTTCTGTGGTTTCTGATCTCTATTGTCATTATAACANTTCTACAAATGCACGATTGCAATTTCTTGATATAAACGGTTTTCTGTGGTTTCTGATCTCTATTGTCATTATAACAATAAATATAGAAAGATAAGCTGTTCTTAAACTTTTTTTTACTGTTTTGTCTGGACTTTGGCATAAGTTCTATGAAGATAACTTTCTAAAATACATCACGTGTTAGTTTTGTTGCGTCCATGCGATAAATTTTCCAAACATAACAGTAGGTACGTAGATATAATGGAGGATTCATTTAAATTTCCATAATATAAGGTTTTGCAATGAACATATCTGGTTATACGCGTAAATAATGTGAAGTCAACGTTTTTTTCTCAATCTCTTCTTGTCCGTGGTGGGCTACCAGTTCCAGGAACACGCCTTCATTACACTAAAACAAAAGGAAAAAGAAATGAGGGAAAAAGACAAGATATGTGCATAATGTAATAATACATTTTTTATTGTTTATGATTCAAGTATTCTTTTACTGAATAGAAAACATGTTCTGAAAATTTTTTCTTCAGCTGCTTTTTAAAGAGTTTTGGGTTCGAGAAACAAATTACTTGTGTGTTATTAGTTATAGGTTATACGACCCGTATAAAATACAAACAAAATACCAAATACTAAAAACATAAATAAATTTAAAGGCAGCCATCAGGTCAAATTAATATTTTCGTAAAATATGTGGTGTGAATAACACTAGACAATTCAGAGGAAAGTTAGCTATTTGATGACCTATTGTGATCTTAAAAAGGTATTCTAATCGGTTACAGGCTGAGCACGTTTGAAAGCCCTCCTTAATATCTGCTGGATTGGACATTGTGTATTCAGTGAGGCGCTTACAAGGCGATCAAAATAGCTGCCATCGAAGGTGATGTATTGAGGTTAAGGCTTGTTAATAATGTGATGGGAAGAACATCGCCGTGGTACCTATTGCAGAAAGAAATACAAAGATAAAGAAAATGCAACCAAAATTTTTCTTGAGAAATTTCAATATTATCAGCCCGTAGCTTATATTAAAATTAATAAAAACTTGTTTTCCGGCAGCTGAAGGGACAACCAAACAAAGCTTGGATTTATGGCTACTCTTATAACGCAGGAA
>NQII01001281.1:570372-589638 GCA_002778355.1 Clitarchus hookeri
CTCGCGGCCTAGGCTTGTCCCCCCNGACGCAGACACCCGTGTCGGTGTTGAAGGTCCTCCATGCAGCCGGGCGAGACGCTCCACCAGCACGTTTTATTTCCCCACACTCGCCAAATTTAATTCATACGATAATAAGCACAGATGATATCTTGCACACACAAGTCATCACCAGGGGACTCTCATGTTCCGGGGGACCCGGGTTCGATTCTCTACTCGTTCAGCCGAATGTATTATTTTTAAAATCATTCCATGTGAATGCCGGAATGGTTTCTTGGCCGAGGCCTTGCTCGTTTACGTTTGCCACAACTTCTTTCTCCGCCTCAAAAGACTAAAGTTTACATTTTTATTATAATTGTAGTTCGTACACCACCTAGAAAATGAAAAGTCACGTTACCGTTTTACGTTAGTCAAATAGACGAACACTAACGAGAAATATATCTGAGTCTAGAATGGCAGAATGGACAGATTACCAAACTAAAACAGATCATAATTTTTTTTTTCATGTAGCAAAGTCAAAAAATTGTTAAAAAAAAATTGTTTTGCAAAAAATTTTACTGGAAAAAAATTGGATGGGTTGTATAAAAAACGTAACTCTTAACACATCTCGTGTTCCTTTTTTTTTACACTTAAGAAATATTTTTAAATTTTTAAAGTACACCACTGAACGAAGAATTAATCTTCTCAGGACCTCGTACGATTATACAATTATACGAAAAAAAAAGAGAAAATATGTAATGCTAATTAAAAAAAATTGAGCATCAGAAACCACCAGAGAATACAGAATTCCTTTTCACAAGCGGCGGAAAAACAGCTGTAAAATTCTATCATAGTATTTATTTAACAACTATTTTACATGGAAAACTTGCCCGCTACAAGGCCTAAGAAAACAATCCCCAGGCAGGAGTATTTTTCTGAGCTTCAACGTCAGTTTACGACATTACGAGGGGTATGTTATGTATCTTAACGTACTTCTATTATCCACCTGTCAATGTCATGAGTTTAACCAATATAAAAATTCCATAAATCGCCACATTTACAGCTGTTATTAATCGATGCCTTCTTTATAACGTTATATTTAATCGCCAAATTTAGCTTACCGTTAATAATATTTACAGTTTTTGCTAGGTGCAATTTTCAACACATTGCAAGCTCGAGCCCATTCCCGTCCGTCAGTGAGCATGTGAGGAAACGTCAACATGACTGTTCACCGTTAATTTCCACACCCCTAATCATGCATTTTACAGCATCTATGAGCAATAAAAATGCTAAGGGAAAATTACACAACGCCTACCCTACTTCAGCCACACAGTTGTGCATGCCTTAATACACGAATCAGATTGAAAAATATCTGGTTTCTCTATCCACCACGCGTGCTTTCGCATCACGAGTCTTTGCCAGATACATTATTAATCGCAAGGAAAACTGTCATCAGTGTTAAATTCAAAGNGGCATCACGAGTGTTTGCCAGATACATTATTAATCGCAAGGAAAACTGTCATCAGTGTTAAATTCGAAGAATGGGAAGAAAAAATATGTTTCAGCAGCTCAAAAACTCATTACAATTACCACATTGCCAGCCAGACTTAACTTACAGGTCGCCGCTAAAAATGGAACTTGATGCAACACCAGCAGAAAAAATCATCAGCCTTTTACTTAACGCTTATGAAAACGTCCAACGTTGGCGAATGATTTTCCATACAGTCCATAGTGCGGGAATTTGTGCATGGANAATCATCAGCCTTTTACTTAACGCTTATGAAAACGTCCAACGTTGGCGAATGATTTTCCATACAGTCCATAGTGCGGGAATTTGTGCATGGAGAAAAATGGGTATGTTTTTTTTTTCNGTTGGCGAATGATTTTCCATACAGTCCATAGTGCGGGAATTTGTGCATGGAGAAAAATGGGTATGTTTTTTTTTTTCCTTCAAATTGTCAGGATTATTTGCTCGGCACATATCGCAACCCCCAACGACTTGCCAACTCCTAGCTCAATTCGTGCAATCGAGGAAAGTTTGATAATTTCCAGCACTTCATTTCTTATTTTTCCGTTTACCCACTTAGGTATCCAATGTCCCAGGTTCAATTCTCGGCTCAGACATCCCGACTTGAGTTTTTTTTCCCAATATTTTCCCTAAATCACTCCAGGGATTCTCTTGGATGGTTCCTTAGCTTAAGCCATGTTCGATTCCTTCCTCTGATACTGATTGTGTGTACTGACGGTTCCATCTTTAATGACCCCGCTGTCGAGGAGACATTAAGCCCTGCCTTTTGCTGCAATGAATACACAGGACCAGACATCACTCCTTCCCCGCTCTTGCAGATTTCCATCAAGCTTCGAAATTATTAAATTTCCTCCTTGGACACATTCTCCTAAATTTTAAATAGCTTTGCGCACGCGCGCGCGCGCACACACACACACACACACACACAAAATCACACGCGCGTGTGCGCACACACACACACAAAAACTCATAACCATCAATTCAGATGGACATGAAATTTAATAGGCCTAACTTTGCTTTACACTCGAAAGATCAGACTGACTTCCTCTACATCAATTCTTTACAGCCCCATCCACGCCTCGTTTCACCCTTATTGTCGCTCAAGATTACACCTGCTAGGTTCTGCCACACTCTCTGTCATAACAACGATGTAAAACATATTTCATTTTTTTTTGTGAAAATTCTTTATTTTAAATCTAAAAACTCCAGCTATTTTGCCGGGCATAACATCGTTGCAGCTGCATCCTTTAAAAAATGCATTTCTTGAAGTGTAGAACTCGGCAACTCTTCAAGCCGGAACGAAATCTCATACACGCTGAAGGAACTTAGGAAAAATTACTCAGATATGACTCATTATAAGCTGTTTTATTTACGGAATATTCTCACAGCACATTGCGGCATCGCTTCGATTGTGATTAGCAGCAGTATTGACGGGGACAGTGTCATGCAAAAATAGCCTCCCATAACCCCGATATATATCGACTCGGGAAGAAATCGTTCAAATACTACTGCCGTCGATACCGAGCACGATGGAAAAACATAACTTTTAATATTTACGAAATAAATCTAATATATAGACCTTACTGCCGGGTATAACAGAGATCACGATCAGATAATGAATCTATGATTGTAAATATGCATCAAATATGTCATGAACCATGACGATTACTTTCAGACACCCTCATATTTGTTAATAATGCCTTAGGCTTCTTGCACCCTGGGGTGAAAACGAGCCCATGCTTATGCAAGTAAAATTTCACATCTACGCACATCAGTCCCTCGCCAAGAGATAAAAGTAATTCTTTATTCCATTAAAATGGCAGCAGCAATAAATGCAAGCCGTCTTCCCGATGCATAAATATTTGCAAACATTTCTGTGAACACTACGATAATCACCATCGCAGAGAACCATGAAACGTGGCGGTGGAAATCAGGCACCCTTTATATAATGATTTATTTGGCACCGACACAAGACCCTACACGCTCAGTACTTCACACCATCCTCTCGACAGCAGTTGCACAACTACCAGAGCGCACGTCTCCCATCAAGGCGAGCTAGGTTCTATTCCCGGCGAGGGTCGTACATGTGGGAAACGTGATTGATGACGTTGGCAACAGGATCACCCGTGGTGGACGTTGGTGATGTTCGGCAGATTTTCTCGGGACACTTGACCTTCTTCATCGACCTAAACGTTTTTACCAATTTCAGCTGTTAAGTACCGTTTAAAAATTTTCTCTCAACTCAAAACACACTGTGTCCCCTGAAAAAAAAATGCACTGGTGTGGGTGGGCTGCCCACCACGTTATTTTCCTGCTTTAAAAAAATTGCTGAATACCGATGTCAATCAACGCAGATCACTGACGAAGAGTAACCGACGCGAGAAAATATTTTCGTTTTCTCGAGTCAGTTGTCGGAAACGCAGTTCAACCCACCAGTTTTCCAGTGGAAGATATCTACGTTCTAGGAATTTGTCGGCCGAGCTCCACCAGTTTTCCAGTGGAACATATCTACGTTCTAGGAATTTGTCGGCCGAGAATCAGTCAGCTCATCACTCAGAATGGAGGAGCGGCCGTCCATAGGAAGATTTTTACTAATTTAATCCCGAGAGAAGATACGGGTGTATTATATATTATAAAAAAAAAACGCGGGAGCACCCCGAGAGAACCCTTATACTCTCTTTGCACCAGCAAGAACCCGGGGAAAATATAAAACCCGCAGATACCGTAACAATGCGTATTTTATGTTCCCATATACATATTATATGGTAATATAAAATATATGCATATTATATGGTAATGTAAAATATATGCATATTATATGGTAATGTAAAATAAATGCATATTATATGGTAATGTAATATATATTGATATTATATGGTAATATAAAATATATATGCGTATTATATGGTAATGTAAAATATATATGCATATTATATGGTAATGTAAAATTTATATGAATATTATATGGTAATGTAAAATGTATATGAATATTATATGGTAATGTAAAATGTATATGCATATTATATGGTAACGTAAAATATACAGGATGATTCTAAAATCATGGGACAAATATTGAGGGGCGGTAGAGCTCACTAAAATAAACAATTATTGTATAGGAATATATGGGCGTAAGTGACGCGTTCAGGCACAAACACAAAAATAACACATGAAATGCAACACAGTGTTTATTTACAACGTCGCCGCTAAATACCTTTTTACAGCAATGTTTATAATAATTACTCAAACTTGGTAGCGCCGGTGGCGTGATGCTGATGCAGCAGGTCACTGGCGCACCGTTTGACTGCCCTCAACTATCGCCACCATTGTCAGCCAATCACGCCATATGTAGAGGTCGCCAAGCATGCGTGACTGTTGGTGGATGCATTTCCAGCAACTGTTTTAACATTTTCTGTACGGAATCACTCGTTACGTATGCTGCTAATGAAGATTTTATGTTTCCGTTAATGTGTTATGTTTTTGTGTTTGTGCCTCAACGCGTCACTTCCGCCCATATATTCCTATACAATAATTGTTTGTTTTAGTGAGCTCTACCACCCCTCAATGTTTGTCCCATGATTTTAAAATCATCATGTATATGCATATTATATGGTAATGTAAAATATATATGCATATTATATGGCAATGTAAAATATATATGCATATTATAAGGTTATATAAAATATATACGCATATTATATGCTAATATAAAAATATGCCTAAAGCATATTATTATACTTGAATATAATGTGTTAGTGCATAGTGAAATTGTCCCACTGCCCCACCAGCGAAGCGTCGACGTGTTGACAAAATAGCATTTCGTACATATATAAAATAACGAAATTTTCAGAGACCAACGCCCTTAAGATGGCCGTTTGCCTGGCGCACGAACTGGGCTGCAGTATGTTTGTTTGTTGTTGCAGTATGCTTGTANCACCCCTCAATGTTTGTCCCATGATTTTAAAATCATCATGTATATGCATATTATATGGTAATGTAAAATATATATATTGCATGGTAATGTAAAATATATATGCATATTATATGGCAATGTAAAATATATATATGCATATTATAAGGTTATATAAAATATATACGCATATTATATGCTAATATAAAAATATGCCTAAAGCATATTATACTTGAATATAATGTGTTAGTGCATAGTGAAATTGTCCCACTGCCCCACCAGCGAAGCGTCGACGTGTTGACAAAATAGCATTTCGTACATATATAAAATAACGAAATTTTCAGAGACCAGCGCCCTTAAGATGGCCGTTTGCCTGGCGCACGAACTGGGCTGCAGTATGTTTGTTTGTTGTTGCAGTATGCTTGTAACACATTTTAAAACACACTGTTTCACGTGTGCACAATCTGTTTGCACGCGAAAACACTTCACACCAGAGCAGGATACAACTTTCAACAGAACGCAGCATTCGTGCAGAAAATTGTACAATATTATTTCACAGTGCTGTCTGAAGACTGATAAGTCCTTTCATGCACTATTTTGAAGCTCTTCAACATATTCAAAAACGACNTTTCACAGTGCTGTCTGAAGACTGATAAGTCCTTTCATGCACTATTTTGAAGCTCTTCAACATATTCAAAAACGACATTTTTAGTCTGTGAATAGCTTAAAACACACTGTGTGAATTCCCGCGAAACTAGTTTAGGGCCACGAGTTGAACATTTCCACAGATTTTCCACCAATAAAATTGTAGGGTCACCGCTTAGTCCCATACGTAGACGCAGCACGACGAGAACAGTGCGCGCCAGTTCAGAACCTTGCGCATAGCGGCGATGGGGCCTTTGATGCGCATGGCAGTCTCATCCTTATCGCTCCTGCGTTTATCGGCCTCAAACGTGGAAAACAGCTCCAGGTAGACGGGTCCCTTAAGGACTTTGGGAATATCTTTCAGTTCGCGAAATAGCGAAACACATAATCAAGTTCATGATTTGAACTAATTATTTTTAGATGGGGTTAAATTTATTGTCTAGATACTAGAATGCTGGTAACTATCGTATACAGTAGTAGGTTATACAGACTACAGTTTTCGATCTAAAAATTGCCGATTTCGTGCAAAAAAATTAAGGATGTAAATCACAAAATCAGTAAATACGCCAAAATTGTCTTAAAATCATTAAAATAATATTACGTACAACTTAATGATACCGAAGAGAAAATACTTTTAACGACATTTTCTGATAAGAAATTTCAACAAAATGAAATTCGGTTAACATTAACGTATTTTATTTTTTATTTTTGATATTATTAAGTTTTCCATAATAAAATTACAAAATTTAAAACAAATGTTTATGCATAGTACTGATTGTGTATTTCTTTACTTTATTATTTGAGAACTATAAATTGTATCAACTAAATCAACTATTGCTGTAGGCCCGTGTAATGGTTTTATTAATACATACAGATATACATACTAAGAAGTCAAATTCAGCTCTTGTTTATTTATTTCGGAAATTCCCCGAATAGCCATTAATCTCTCAGGTGTTAATATAAAGGCATCTGACTGGCTTATAAGCTCGGACAGTCATAATTTCAGGCTCTGCATTTATTTGGCTCGGTAACCATCCACGCTATTTTGCTTGATTGCAAGAAATCCGAAGGAGTTGCTCGACGTCGCCTCTTGCCTGAAGCCCCGCCGCGCACGCGGAACGATTTTTATTGCCGCATTGCGTGCACGCAGTTCTGCTGCTGAATGTGCGAAACTACTTGCATGGTGGCTCGCCATTTTTCGCTAACTGAAGTTGGTTTTATTTCCCTTGAAAGTTTAGGTGATTGTTAATCAAAGCAGACTGTTCTTATTTCGTTGTTTTAAGTGCGCTGAACGGCGCAAGACCTTAGTAAGGAAACATTATTTGTTTGTGAATTGGTAAAAAAAATTGTTCAAGGCCTGTAGTAAGGAACAATCCCAGCATTCGCCTGGAAAGATTTCGGAAAACCATGGAAAATCTAAATCAGGATGGTCGGACCGGGAATCGAACCCGGGTCCTCCCGAAATGCGAGTCGAGTAACTATTTTAGCGCTGCGCTGCCTCGCCCGTTTTAACCACACGTTTAATTCTGCGCTCCGTCATTACGTTCCTCACATGCACATATTCAGTAAATATTTTGTCGGTTTTCTCAGTTTGGAAATTTTAAGGTGTGGAAAATAAGTAAAATTAATGCTTGTTGCACTGTCGAGTGCGTATGAAGAGAAAATGTTCCATATTAATTTTGCCTTCATAAAATAATAGGCCGACAGTTACGGGTATACCAACATGACAAACTGTAATTTCTCAGTAAACTTCGTTCGTAAAGTGTGTGTTGCGAGACTAATTACGTGATTGTCTACTACCAGCAAGATAAAAGCAAACGTGTCTATTAAACACATTTACATTATGGTTTATTTTATTATCTCTTAATAAAACAATGCACCAAAGCAGAATGGCCCACCTATCTGACGAATAAAATATAATATTTAAATGTACTCAAGTGGAGTGCCTTAGTTTCTCGTGGCTAACGCGGTAGCGCGGAGGTTTATGAGTTTGTTGGTTCTACCCCAATCACATCGTACGAAGTACATTCCTTTTGGCGCAGAAATAATTTGAATGCAGTCCTTCTGATAGTCTGTAAGTTATGAAAGCGAGGAATGTTAAATTAAGCGCAAGCAAAGTCAAAACTTTTTTTGCTATTAATTTCCGAAATCCTAACATCATCGATTGTATCAGTACTTTTTTTCAGTAATTCTGGTGGACTTAAATCAGTTAATCTAATCCATTTTTCGAATTTAATTCACAACGAACAGCTACCCGGAGTGACTTTGCACTAAAAAAAACTAGTATCAAGTAAACATTTTTGCGGAAATAAAAGAAGATAGTTTAACGAATTGAGATATTCGGTGGCACTGGTACTGTAAATGTTAACATTGGTGAAAAAATTAAAAATACGACAATAGTTCATAACATGTTCTTTTGGCAAGCCACAAAAAATATATGCTTTGATGATTTACTTCATAATAAATAGCTGGCGGTATTATAATGACTGGGCATATCATACATTTATAAAGTTTAGAAATTAAATAATGAGTATAATTTGATATTGAAAATGTTAGTCTGTCATCGAATTTAATTTTAATATTTCGTTATGAACGCCGTAAAACAATTCTGTTTCATCTCGATAGCTAGAGCGTTAAAAAGAATATTAGCGTTTTCACAAAATTGCAGTTTCAGTTTATAAGTTTTTTACGTTTTTGAATTTCTGGTGTTGGTGGGTGATTAAGTACGAAGGTNCTGGTGTTGGTGGGTGATTAAGTACGAAGGTGGTACTTTAGTAAGATAATTTGGAAAAATAGTTATCATGATACTCTTACCAAAATGTTACGGAAAATATTCTGTGTGGAAAATAAATTGTCAGCGCTACGTCAAACATTTTGGCAGCTTATTTTTTATCTGTAAAATATTACCAGAATCAATAAATACTGAAACTAAATACAGTTAAAGGGTATTTTTTTTTCAGAAAAATTACTAAATGCGCATACAAACTACATTTACAAAAAAAAAAAAATTCAGAAACATGCGACTTTCAACCCGCAACATAGCTTAGAACGGCACGTGATGCTAAAGTATCTTTACCACCTCTACTTATATTCACGGGAAATGTACAGTCATTACTGAAGAAACACTGAAACCAGTGGTGACGCAAAATTTTCGAATACACAGAAGACGTTTATTTTTTCCTGTACGTTATATCAACAAGCGAAGTGTTAACAATACATTTAAAATGAAAGTTGCATCGCTACTATACTGCACAACTCTATTACAGTGATTTAAGACTACGAGGTTACAGCGATTTTCCGCGGTACACTATAAGTGCTGCCTGCTGTCGCGAAGAAACNCCTATCTGACGAATAAAATATAATATTTAAATGTACTCAAGTGGAGTGCCTTAGTTTCTCGTGGCTAACGCGGTAACGCGGAGGGTTATGAGTTTGTTGGTTCTACCCCAATCACATCGTACGAAGTACATTCCTTTTGGAGCAGAAATAATTTGAATGCAGTCCTTCTGATAGTCTGTAAGTTATGAAAGCGAGGAATGTTAAATTAAGCGCAAGCNGCAGAAATAATTTGAATGCAGTCCTTCTGATAGTCTGTAAGTTATGAAAGCGAGGAATGTTAAATTAAGCGCAAGCAAAGTCAAAACTTTTTTTGCTATTAATTTCCGAAATCCTAACATCATCGATTGTATCAGTACTTTTTTTCAGTAATTCTGGTGGACTTAAATCAGTTAATCTAATCCATTTTTCGAATTTAATTCACAACGAACAGCTACCCGGAGTGACTTTGCACTAAAAAAAACTAGTATCAAGTAAACATTTTTGCGGAAATAAAAGAAGATAGTTTAACGAATTGAGATATTCGGTGGCACTGGTACTGTAAATGTTAACATTGGTGAAAAAATTAAAAATACGACAATAGTTCATAACATGTTCTTTTGGCAAGCCACAAAAAATATATGCTTTGATGATTTACTTCATAATAAATAGCTGNAATAGTTCATAACATGTTCTTTTGGCAAGCCACAAAAAATATATGCTTTGATGATTTACTTCATAATAAATAGCTGATGGTGTTATAATGGCTGGGCATATCATACATTTATAAAGTTTAGAAATTGAATAATGAGTATAATTTAATATTGAAAATGTTAGTCTGTTATCGAATTTAATTTTAATATTTCGTTATGAACGCCGTAAAACAATTCTGTTTCATCTCGATAGGTAGAGCGTTAAAAAGAATATTAGCGTTTTCACAAAATTGCAGTTTCAGTTTATAAGTTTTTTACGTTTTTGAATTTNAGAGCGTTAAAAAGAATATTAGCGTTTTCACAAAATTGCAGTTTCAGTTTATAAGTTTTTTACGTTTTTGAATTTTTGGTGTTAGTGAGCGATTAAGTACGAAGGTGGTACTTTAGTCAGGTAGTTTGGAAAAATAGTTATCATGATACTCTTACCAAAATGTTACGGAAAATATTCTGTGTGAAAAAAAAAATTGTCAGCCCTACGTCAAACATTTTGGCAGCTTATTTTTTATCTGCAAAATATTACCAGAATCATTAAACACTGGAACTAAATACAGTTAAAGGGTTTTTTTTTCTCAGAAAAATTACTAAATGCGCATACAAACTACATTTACAAAAAAAAAATTCAGAAACATGCGACTTTCAACCAGCAACATAGCTTAGAACGGCACGTGATGCCAATATATCTTTACCACCACTGTTTATATTCACGAGAAATGTACAGTCATTATTGAAGAAACACTGAAACCAGTGGTGACGCAGAATTTTCAAATACACAGAAAACGTTTATTTTTTCCTGTACGTTATATCAACAAGCGAAGTGTTAACAATACATTTAAAATGAAAGTTGAATCGCTACTATACTGCACAACTCTATTACAGTGATTTAAGATTACGAGGTTACAGCGTTTTTCCACGGTACACTGTAATGGCTGCCTGCTGTCGCGAAGAAACCAGTTCTCGTGTGCGGCAAAACCAGTGACGGATCCCGTGCGGAGCTCTCGAGCAGTACGATACGGAAACACGCGTGAAATAGAGCTCCGTGTATTGCGGTCTTCATCCAAGCCCAGCCGTCATCGCCAATATTTATGTCCAGATGTCCGCAGACGTTCCCACGTTTTCGTCCTGGTTCCATTTTACCAGCCCGAACCCCTTTTGGGCCGAAACCACGCAAGCTGTTGATATCCTTGCGTAATATTAAATCAGCTGTACCGAAAATCGTCTGATTTGAACTCATTTTTTAGTGCTCCAGGGATTGCGACATCCCATGATGTTTTTGCGTTATGAACTGGCGCTCTATACTTGCCTGTCAGAAATTTCGCTGGCAGTCCCTACCATCGCGCCAAGTGTAATGTTCCGTTTTCAGGGCGAGTGAAGAGGTCTGGGCGGCTCTTAACAGCGAGGGCCTTGAGAGCCGACGAGGGTGATTGAGGTGAGTATCGAGCAGCGCCGGAATGAATTGGGCGGTGGGAAAACGGGAGATCCCCGAGAAAAAAAAACCCCGCGGACCAGCGGCATCGTCCGGCGTGATTAGCACATGCGAAAATCCTGGAGTGACTTGGCCGGGTATTGAACCCTGTTCGCGTGGGTGGGAGGCAAGCAGTCTAGCCGCATGTTTTCAGGGAACGCTTAACCGGCGTGCAGCACTTGCATCGTCACGCTTTCCTGCGCAAATTACACCTGCAACACTGAGACTTTATTACACGCTATAGAAGCCCACAGATGTTACCAACTACTAACTACAACTGTACCATTTTACTTCTCTCCTACTGCAAACTGCGGTAACCAATGTGATTTTTATTTTTTACAATTTTCATGATTTTTTTTAATACACTTAGTACGACAAAAACAAAACCGTACGGACTTAGGTAATTGGTTTTTATATTTTCTGGCAAAAAGTCGTATTGCCAGGGTATTTATTTGCTGAGATACGCGTAAATGCGCAAATGACGAATGTACAGGAAACATGTACGGACTAATCACTTTAAATACAGCACAACGAACTTAAAAATCAGAAATTTCCGACGGGAATTACTCATTATCTTCTAGTTTGGTGATTGCTACTGATGGCGTATTCAGTAACTGTATATCCAGGATTTGCTGATAGTTTCTTTCCCTTCCTTCCCTCTCTCAGTTTTTTTTTGCGGCAGGAATCCGTGCGTCTTTAACGCAGATGTCACTAGCTGCATTTTCTTGGGGGAGAAACCAGTTGGAAAATCATGTGATGTTAGTACTACCGTGTTGGTCATGACCGTGTTACCCTTTTTTTTTTGGCAACTTGGTGCGCAAATATTTTGTCAACAGTGGTGCATTATTTCTCTCGAGCTGTTTATTATGCCGGAAATTTGTAATTTTCATTGCGGTGTAACATACTATGCTAAACACTGGTATCGAACCTTCCAGCACTTTATGCAATTCGCAAACCACTTAGCGATAATTGGGTACGTTTGAAACATTCTAGGTGTCTAAATTGAAATATGGCTGACATTTCATTTAAGTTGGTATGTNCGATAATTGGGTACGTTTGAAACATTCTAGGTGTCTAAATTGAAATATGGCTGACATTTCATTTAAGTTGGTATGTTATATAGTTTGTTAGTAAAAAGCTTTTACAACTCGTGTTTTCAAGAAAATCCAGTGCATTAATTTCAAAATTACTTTTCGTTTGGCTGAAAATCCAATGCTAATTAGCTTACTTAATGGCCAGTTTTGCCAGTGCAAGGAAATAAAATATTGTCATTTATTTACCGCCCGTGTTAAACACACAAAAGTTNAATGGCCAGTTTTGCCAGTGCAAGGAAATAAAATATTGTCATTTATTTACCGCCCGTGTTAAACACACAAAAGTTGAACTATTATTTCAGATGCTGGATTAGTTACTTATTAAAGTTTATTCCCTTCCTCTACTATTTATATTTTATCGTCAAGTTATGAGGTTTTCAATTTTGGAGTCAAGGTGTATGCAGAACTAAATCTTACTGCGGTCCAGATAATATTATTTTTAATTGCTTTCTCACAGCGTGTATGGCCATGTTGCTAATCTGTACTGGTTGCTCTGTTGGCGGGTTTTTTCCTTTTTTAAAAAAGGGGAGGGTGCATTTTATTGCATTGCCTATTGATTTCCAATCCCTAGTCTAGGGAAATGCCCATGGGATTACTTAAGTATGCTTCCTCAATTTTATGTATATTATGGCAAGCTTCGTATATTTGATGTGAAAGCATTCCGCGCGAAATGTCCGTAAAACACTGTGCCGGGATGATGCGGGGTGTCGTCAGTCCACGAAACGTGCGTGCTGTGCGGCTCGCGAACCATCTTTTTAATTACAGAACTCATTAGTAACGGCCGGCCCGGTTCAGCGCGGCAACGGCCGTATTCCTTTACATAGATTACAGTGGGTATCCAACCCACTGAGAGCGGTCAACTCAGCTCAGCACGTGAACTGAACAACGACCGGGATGCTTCCGGACAATTATATGCTGTTTGCGGTAAAGTTTAACTTATACTGCTCGTTAATAACATTTATGCTACCGTGCACACTGGCGTGCAAACTTCCAGCTTGGTTGGTAGCGAATTAACCCTTTCATGCCCGTCGTGGACAATCGTCAACAAGTTGCACAGGAAGCTTGTATTTGACCGGTGCTGTACTCTGCGAGGCTCAGTGCCCAATAATTTTTTGATTGGTTGATAAAATTTTTATTTACATACAGGAAACAGCTACAATCAGTGATACGGAAATATATAAACACGGCAAGTTATGCAAAACAACATTCCGGTGCAAATACGCTCTTCTGTCAACATTAAACGCAATTTAAGGCGCCAAGAAAGGGGAAAATTATTCAAGACCCCAAAGAGAAGTAAAAGTGTGAGCCATATGGAAGGAGACTACTCCAGGGTTATACAGGGACAGTGGGAGAGGCATAACAAATAGTACTGGTAGAAAACTCGAAAGGAAAATAAAATATAAGACTGCCAAAGAAACAACAACAAAATTAAATTAAAATAAACGTGCTGAGTAGGTGTTTTCGCGGGTATCAGGCCCCGTGCAACCAGTGCCCAATGATCTTCCCTTATGGGCAACTGATTTATAAACCGTGGTACTGCTCTACGTTATCATTGGTTCATATCACTGACCACCGAACATAAAGACTACAGCTCATTGGTTGTGATAACGAAACAAGCACACATCAACAAATTTCTAATTTTGCAACACTAGAAACAATAAATTATCGTGGGATTGAAAGGCGTAAGAAAGGTAGTTCTACGTATCGGAGTTTTATTGCGACCATAATGTCTAAATTAATGGCAGATCATGTATGTGTTCTTCTGCTTTATACACATTAAGATTACGGAACCGCATATTTGATTGACTCAATGAATAAAGTGATCAGGTCCATGTCAATGTGAGTTTTACATATCATGGAAGGGTACATAATGAAGAGAAAAGTAGATCCCAAGCAGGCCTGCCGAAAGTGCTAAATTAACCGTGAACAGCATATAAATACGTTCCCTGTTCCCTTAGAACAGCCAGTACGCCTGTGACCAGGAGGATGTGAAGAAGGTAGAGTTGCCCGCCCGCTCTCGGAACTATTTTTTATTTGTGAAAGAGATTACCTATTCCTCTGCAATGTCAGTGACGCCAGTTGCTCTTCTCGAATACTTCACGCACCCAGAGTCTGTGTTTGCGTTATTTCTTATATTGCTTCACGGTCCTCTCCCTCTGCACACACACTGCAGCCACTACCAACTCCTCCTTATCGGGAAAACCCGCCACGGACGGACCCTTACCGTGTAGTCATGTCCTTCCTTTCAAAGCGGGTGTCCTGCCTTGAGGAACAGACTAGAAGTCAAAGTTAATAGTGGCGGTGCTTTCTGAGATCCAAATATAACTGTTGGCGCTCTCATCAAAGGCAGAAATATGATGATTGACGTTGGTTTTAAAATTATCCTGACGCCGTAAATGAGTTTTATACGGACTGCAAAAACAGAAATAGAAAGTACAAAAAGAAAAGAAAAACAGAAAAAGTATCGAAAGAGATGTAATTTGTATTTGACGTAAGATCTTTCTATAAAAAAGGGAACTCCTGCACTGATAGCATGTACCTGAATTAGCTTGCCATATTATGTATGATTCAAGCTTGGTTCAAGCCAAATTTCTCATTGCTGGCGTATATATGCTGACGGCAAGCTTGTAGATGGCTTGAATAATTCTTGACGGTTGCCAAGGTAAAATCAAGATTGCTACAAGCTTGACCTGTGGAGACTAGTTAGCTTGATTAAAATTTGTTGGCTTGTATAGCAAGCTTGATTAAAGCATACAGACTTGTCATGACAAGTTTTATTCAAGTTTGACTCAAGCTGCTTATACTATTGGGGGTGCCATGCAATTCAGTCATTGTTGCATTAAAATAAATAATGCAACAATGCCACTTTTGTAAATTTAAGACCGAAAATGCATAATGCTCCGTTGAGGTTTCTGATTCGCTGAGCGCACTGAGTGAGATATAACTTCAAAAGTAAACATCCTCCTCTCTTAATGTAGTGTATGGGATGAATAGTCACGTCGTCATATGTTTTTTGCTCACGACATCGTCCGTATCGTGCGATGTATTTCATAACTTCACGGAGAGGGCGACAGTTGATGTTCTAAAACTCGTGACAGCATAGCTACTGTCCCGAAAGCGACCAACAAGTGGGTACAAGTTTTATGATGGTATAGGCTGGTCACGGTAAAGTGAGCATTTTTAAAACCAACGTTTGAAAAACAATTCACTGCCCGTTAAATGCTTATACACTGAGTATGCGCATACACACTCGCATGCAGGCTTCCAGTTAAGTTGGTAGCGAATTAATAATAACAAAAAATTGTCCCTGACTTTATATTGCCGGTGTAATGTTTAAATTTAAAGCAAAAAAAAATTCCGGCTTTATACATTTTAGAGTACGAAATGGTATATTATTTAACACGTTTCGTTTCCCGACCATTTAACGTCTACACTTGGATGGCGCATGAAAAAAAGTAATTAGGCCCATAGCAATGTAAATTCTGTATGTGGAGGAAGGATACACAATGAGAAGAAAATGAGATCCTAAGGGTATCGAAACGCACGAGTCCTTAAGGCTCGGTTTCACTCCTTTTGCAGAAATTCGTCGTTTTCATGCCATAATTTCAGTTTCAGGGGGTATTATTGGGAATGCTTGATTATAGACAATTTAGAATTTACTACTTGTTACATACGCTTGTATCTATTTTTCACTGTGCATTATTTCCTGCTTGCAAAAAGGCAGGAACTTATTGGTATAAATATCTTCCCGACTCTTCACAACGAGCAGATAACACACAATTAAAATTACGCGCAAAAATATCAAGTAATTCGTAAAATGTAAATGTTACATAATCATACATTGTCAGTAATTAATCTGAATCCGAAATTATGACGTGGAAACGAAGAATTTCGGACTCTTGCTCGCTCAGTACTTTCCCCAATCACCTCTACGCGCAAGGCGCTTAACTGACGTGCGGCCTTCACGTCGACGAATGGCTTGAACGTGACACAAAGCTGTAACCCTATATTTTCATGCCACGCTAATAAATATATAAATATGATGCATGTCTAAAAACAACTGTTTAGTTTCCATGTAGAAAACTAAGCAGCTAAAACTAATTACGAAAATATCCGTTTTAACAATTTCCACACCTAGAAAAACCTTTCCGTTGTTTGCGCGTATTCGCGTATCTCGGTAAATAAATGTTCTGGAAATACGACCTTCTGCCAAAAAAGATAAAAAAAAAACGTTATCTATGCTTCTATGTTTTTACTTTTATCATATGAAGTATATTCACGGAGAAAAAAATATCATGAAAATGGTTACATATCGCATTTTTAAAGCGTGCCTACGCAGTTTCCTTAAGCGGCAAAAGAAAAGTAGAAACATACGGGCGTAGTTTAATCTGTTGGCTTTNAAAGTAGAAACATACGGGCGTAGTTTAATCTGTTGGCTTTCTTCGCGTGTAATGAAGTTCCACTGTTACATATCTAGTTTACACACTACGACGGAAACACTGCACGCCTTGCGCGTAGGAGCGATGAGGCACTAGGCATGTGTGCTAGTGTCGCCCGTATAGCTCCCTCGCTTCTTGACCTCGGACGCGCAGCCGTGGACTTCTCTTAAAACTTGTTCTTTGGCACGAAACGTTTCTTAAATGTGTTTCGTGTTTTGACACGACTACCAAATATTCAACAGTTTTTCATCATTGGGTTTTCTACCAAACATCTACAACGCATTTCATGCGCCAGCCAGACGGAACCCTTCAGAAGGGCTTTCCAAATAGCACAGTTACACGGTTACCACTCATCTGGAAAACCTGGAAAACAGGGAATGTCAGAGAATTTGAAAACTGTCATGGGAATGTCGGAGAATTTCGAACAAGTTAGCCAAATGTCGGGGAATTCTGTGATATGCATGCTATATTTGTCTGTTCTATCATCAATAGTGCACCACTACCAGAATCGTATAAAATGGTTTTAATGATTGTGGACAAAATACTTAGGTATTTTTCTTTGCAATTTATGTAGGAAGCAATTTTGTAAGATCAGATAAGTATTTTGATGTAAAAGTGGGTTATAACGCAAATGTATTAATCCTTGCAGAAAAAAAAAGTTAGCAAAAGGTAAGGAAAAAGATTATTTTTGTCTGGAAATCATGGCAGGGAATTTTTCAATGAAAAAAAAAAAGGTGGCAACCCTGAGTTAGCCATGAACAGCTAATACGAAGTAGTAAGGGAAACAATTGCTGCTGCACACTGGTTTCTATAGGTTGTTCACGGTAAAGTGAGCACAATTGAGGCCGTAGTTACTTTTTACTTTCAGCTGTTTTTAAACCTTGAACCACCTTTTTAAAATAAATATTGCCATGTAGGTAATAAACTCATTGTGTGTATTCCACCGTACTCGGAAGTTAACGTCTAAGGCTAAAATAAAATATGCTTATTGACTATTATTCCAAATGAGAGGGCTTTCAAAAGTGCTCACCTCACCGTGAACGGCCTATATACTGCTTTGGATCGTGGTTTCCAGTGTAAAGCGCGAAGAAATCTCCAGCTGAAACAATGGGCTGAGAAGGGCCGAAGGTCGCAACTGCTGTGTACTGTACACAGTCTACCGGCNCTATTATTCCAAATGAGAGGGCTTTCAAAAGTGCTCACCTCACCGTGAACGGCCTATATACTGCTTTGGATCGTGGTTTCCAGTGTAAAGCGCGAAGAAATCTCCAGCTGAAACAATGGGCTGAGAAGGGCCGAAGGTCGCAACTGCTGTGTACTGTACACAGTCTACCGGCTGTGCTGGCACGACACCCTCCCTGCACAACTGGCGGGCAGGAAGATCTGCACCTGCCTCACGTTATAATGGTCGCCTGCCAGGAGCGTAGTTGGCAGCGTTTGTTGCTTCTTTGAAAAGTATTCAGTAATAGTTTTATTTAATTTATTTTGACCCTGCTCTGAACCCGAATTCTAACCGGGGCGACTTATAAAATCTAATCCTAAGCAAAGAAAAAAAGTAAGCAAAACTATGCCTTATCCGAGACTCCAACCTGGAACGCATAGGGCCTTAGAATCGCGTGAACCGATCTTCTGTCAAACATTATAGCTTAAAACTGCAACGTTGTCAAGGTATTTTTAATTATTACTAACTACTGCCACTTATCAACGACTAAGTTCGTATTTCTGTATTTAAGGAATCCGAAAACCATATTACTACATTAAAACATATTTTAAAATATGACACGATGGAAGATAATATTGGTGTCCAAAATAACATGTTTATTATATTTAGACGTAGTGCGAGAGATGAGATGCGTGTTATATGCACGTTCTTGCGAGAAATAGTTTTTTTAGCTACACAGTGATGCTAGTTTTTATCGATATTTAATAAAACATTGACTGAGAATAAGGCAGTGTGAATTTCTTTTGTTGCAGGCGAGTGAGAGGCAGTACATGAATAACCATGTGTTGTTGAAACTACGTTGAAGGCTGTTCACGGTAAAGCGAGATCTTATGTACATACATACATATACATATATAAATATATACATTTACATGCTGTATATACTACACTATACACTGACATGCAGGCTCCCAGTTAAGTTGGCAGCGAATTAATTCTTAACACTTGACGCTGTGTTGCGAGAA
>NQII01001281.1:589671-612717 GCA_002778355.1 Clitarchus hookeri
CCGAAAACCATATTACTACATTAAATCATATTTTAAAATATGACACGATGGAAGATAATATTGGTGTCCAAAATAACATGTTTATTATATTTAGACGTAGTGCGAGAGATGAGATGCGTGTTATATGCACGTTCTTGCGAGAAATAGTTTTTTTAGCTACACAGTGATGCTAGTTTTTATCGATATTTAATAACACATTGACTGAGAATAAGGCAGTGTGAATTTCTTTTGTTGCAGGCGAGTGAGAGGCAGTACATGAATAACCATGTGTTGTTGAAACTACGTTGAAGGCTGTTCACGGTAAAGCGAGATCTTATGTACATACATACATATACATATATAAATATATACATTTACATGCTGTATATACTACACTATACACTGACATGCAGGCTCCCAGTTAAGTTGGCAGCGAATTAATTCTTAACACTTGACGCTGTGTTGCGAGAAGAGTGCTTTAATTTGTGGCTAATGGAGTTAGTGTTTCTGGTTTTATGCACATTGGACAATGAGTATGCGTATTAGTAACGCATTTATATTCCTAGCTATTCAAAAGTTTACTTGAGTGAGGCATTAATGAAGTGATCAGGCTCGTGAAAATGTTAATTTTACATTTGGCAGAACTATATAAAATAAGTGCCCAGATAACTGTTAACAGTTTGTATAGTGAGTACATTTCAGTATAGACTGTTCACGGTTAATTGAGCAATCTTGAAAAGCGTGCATAAAATATATTTTTCCTGACATTTTATGTTCTTTCGCCATAGGTTAAATTAACATTTCCATGGGCCTCGCGACTTTATTCATGCATCAGTGAAGTGAAACATGAGATTGTTCGGAACCTAAATGTTTTAACAATATGCCAGTGCGAATAAAGCAGAGAAACATTAACTTGGTTTACCATACGTTTAAACATAACACTCTCAGGAACGTCAACAAGACTTTGTGAACAATTTTACTTAACTCACTGCTATCTTAACAGGAAGCCTGCATGCTTGTGTATACCGTGGCATATATATGCAGTTAACGGGCAGTAGATCTTTTATCCAGGGGGACCGCGGTGGTGTAGTGGTTAGACTGCTCGCCTCCCACCTAGGCGAACTGAGTTCGATTCCCGGCGGGGCCGCTCCCGGACTTTCGCACGTGGGAAAATCGTGCCGGACGATGCCGCTGTTCGGCGGGTTTTCTAGGGGATCTATCGTTTTCCCTTGTCCTTGCACTTCGACGCTACTCCATATTCGCCTCACTTCGCCCTCGTCGGCTCTCAAGACCCCGATGTTAAGAGCCGCCCAAATCTCTCCACTCCACTCTTTTATAAAAGGCAGATTTCAAAAGTGTTTATTTTACTTTGAGCAGCCGGTAAAGGATTGTTATTGCGCCGACTTCCGAGGGGAGAGAACTTGGTGTACTGAAATAGCACCCGCCACGGAAGCGCGGCGAGCGACGAAGAACTTCACTTCCCGGACAAGGCGAACGAAGCTACTAGGCACACACCCAGCTCCACATGACTGCCGGTCCGTATCGCGTTCCTGGCCAACAAACTGCACCAACGAATCTGGTAAAGCGTGGCGCTGGAAGGAATGAAATTGGTGCAGCCTCTGCGCCAGTCTCTGGAATTTATTTTTGCCGGGGCGTATTGACGACGCCATCTTTTATATCGGGCATCTGATTGGGTGTGTGGGAGTTTATTACAATCTGAAGTTTGCTAAACTTACAACTAAAAACGTCATATATGACTTGCACGGTATCCGAATCCAGAACCTCTTTCACAGCGGTATTGCGACATCCGCACGTTCTTCCTTCGCGAGGCAAGGTCAGCTCTGGTTGGCGCAAAGCGAAGCAGGTATAACAATGGATTCACTCCCCAACAAAAATTCACGGGAGTAAAAATCCAAGTTTACACCGACTGCCCTACTCGAGTGTTAGCGTGTCGTGTTTCTTTCCAGCCTAAAGGATATAGGCGAGATGATCTGGCAGTAGCGGTGGAATAAAACTGAGGGAGGTGGCGGAAGTACCCCGAGAATACTTCCGTCTCACAATTCTGTCCGCCAGGTTGCCGACAGAAGAATCCCCTTTCACAAGATTCCTGGTCCACCGGAGTCTGCGATTGACCAGCGACCTCTGATGCTCGCAAACGACGGAATTATTTTGAATCGCCTTTTCTCTTGTATTTCCAAGTGCTGGAGATTTATCTTTGCATTTCGATAGTCTAATACAAAAAAAAAAAATTGTAAATTTTTAAGATGTAGCTTGCAATGATTCCATAAAGGAGGTTTATCTGGAAATCACAGATACGATAAGACAGCGCTTCTCTCTCTTTTTTCTTTTACCGGGTTTGGTGTATGTACTTTACATAATCAATTATTGCAGCAAGTTACTTCCATACGATTCCATTTTATAGTTCCGTGCATATGTGTAGAAATTTCTGTTTTGAAATTTTTTATACCATTTCCTGCACACACTGTTATACTTATTGTGTTAAGTTGTTCGTACGTAAGTGCAAGGTACTGAGTAGCGACCTTAAATCAGTTTCTGTTTAATAATAATGCTAAAAAAGAAACTACAGAAAAAACAAAATCGGACGTTCATGGAGTGAGGCCTGTACTGTAAAATGTAAATTTTCGAACGTTATTATACCTCGATGGCTATACCGGTTTGAAATACTTTTTTTGCCAGCAAGGTGGGGCATACACGTGATATGTATGCCTCACGGGGCGGATTAACTGAAGTGGAAGTTGGTGTGTGTGCCTTGTGCATCTAAACAAATTTATTCTGTAACGATGCATTAAGTAATCGTGGTTCTATTAACTGTTACTTAAACAATCGACAAAAAGTGTCACTTTTTACAGTAGGCTGGTTTTAATGTAGAGGCCTCGATTAGAAAAAAAGTATCATCAGGTTTGCGCTTTCCTTTTCGATTCGCAGGTTTTTCTTAGGTCGTTCTTGCAGTCGTCTGTCGGGAATGAAAAGAACTTGGAGCTCTGCGTTTTTTCTCCGTTTTATGTGGTAACTCAGGATCCAGCTCACTTCTCAGGAGCAAATAGGTCCCCTCGTGAATCTGCAGCAATAGTGTGGTCGCTGTTTCTTTATGCTTGTGTCAGCATAAAAGTATGTTATTTTTGGTTATATTTAACTTTTGCTTATATTCTATATATATAAATTATAATATTCTATTTTTAATTAATATTACTAAAAACAGAGCAAATAGGTGTGATGGCAATGCCGTGTAAGAAATAATTCCTATGCAAGATATTATCACACTGAGTGCACACGAATGTGGTGCGTTGTTCCTTTGGTGTAACTTTCTAGACTTGGATAAGCTTTATTTGCTTTAGGCGGGGAAATATCCTGGAAGTTGAAATTTTGCACAACTTCGGAAAAGTCGGAAGAACCGTAAATAGACCATACCCCTCAGTTTTACTTTACGAATGATTCTTTGGAGATTTATGAAATGGGATTCTGACTCTTGTGTTCGGTAATAATTTAGAACGCGGCTCTATTCTGTATTGTGATTTACAAATAGTTTTGTGGAGAAACCCCGCGTGTTCACGACATGCCTGTCCCGACGCATTGTTTGGGGAGGGGGAGAGAATATTTATATATGAGACTGCAATGTGTACTCGCCTCCCACCAAGGCGAAACGGGTTCGATTCCCGGCGGAGTCGTTCCTGGATTTTTGCACGTGGGAATCGTGCCGAATCGCCGCTGGTCAACGGGTTTTTCTCGGGGATCTCCCGTTTCCCCGGCCCTTACGTTCTGGCGCTGCTTCATGCTCACCTCACTTCACCCTCATTGGCTCTAAGACCTTGTTGTTAAGAGCCTCCCAAACTTCTCCTCCTTCCCCCACATTTCAGCCAGCAGTGCGTCGCATCTACCCCCTCTCTTTTTTTTTCTTTTTCCAATTCCATTTAAGTGTTAATATATAGTGGTCGGCCACTATTTTAGTTTGTTATAAAGATTTCTTCGACCCACAGTGCCCAGCACTGACTTAAAAGCTACAGTATGCAGCAATATTAGTTCGTAAATAATTTTATGTTTAAAATGTAATTGTTTTGTAAAATAGTTAATAACACTGTGATAAATAATTGTTTAATGTAGGCCTGCCGATTTTTTTTTCTGTTTTGGGCCTTAGTGAAATACATTCACGATATTCTATCATTTTCTGTGATTTTTTTGTTCGTGTAAGTGTTTTTAGGCACGTGTTTGAATTTAAATTTTTCATTACGAATACAGATGTGACATCTAGGCGTTGCACTTTCCAGTTACAAACGTGTGCATATCATACGACGCAGGAGATTGCAATACCCTCTCAATAAATTCCCGTCGAATATATTTTCCTGTCTGGTAAATAGACCAATATTGTGCCCGAAGTCTATAAAAACTGCCTAACCTATTGCAATGTGTTGTATTTTAAAATTCTCCTGTAAGATTATTATATTAACTTAGCTTTCAATTTTAAGGACGCTTTTGAAAATTTATAGTTGCAGTACAAGCAAAATTTTGTATTTAGTTTTTCTTAAATTGATTGTAACTTATGTTTAAAAACTTGTCCTTCGTGAAAAGAGGTGGTTGACATTCATGCGTAATCCATAACCGCATGTACAAACATAAAATACGCTGTACTTATTTATTTGTATGTGTGTGTAGATATATACTTATGGTGACTGTTTTTCATCATTTCCCGTTCGCGAGAGCGGAGGAATGTTTGAATGATAGGCGAGCGATAATTTAAGTTACAAAGGCGTGCCGACGTGATAAGCCTATCGTGGCTCGCGTGTTCCTGACCGTCGCACATAGGAGTATTTGTATAAGAAATCCGGCCATAAGTCGAAAAAACCAAATTAAATATAAACACGCGCAAAAATTTTGTTTTTGAAGTTTAGTAACCTGTTTTTCGTATGGCAATGACAAACAACTGCTACTTGCCCGTCCCTCTCCGTACGATTAGTCGGAACCCAGCCATTGTCTGAACCGCATGCCTTTGTTCTCGGCACTTTCGTTTAATCACCGTATTACTTTTGAAATAGTGTTTTCGTGTGGAGGAGTGTGGGAAAAACCCATTCTACAAATGGAAGTGGATGGTATGTACTTTACTTTATTATGGTTTTTAATTAATTGTCAGTTAAAATAATATATATTTTAGGTGAACAATGAAAACCCATAAAAACGTGTTTTGTTTGTGTCAAATATTTACAAAATTGTGTGTTTGTTTACTTGTCAAGATTTGATTCTTTGAAAAAAAAATTAGCTACAGTTATTGTTGAGCAATTAAAACAAAAATATTGTGCGCTTACGTCCGCCATTTTTTTTACCGAAGCGTTGAAAACTGTGTGTCATAGAATGTCTAATGTTTGCTTATTCCTTTAATNTGTACTTTACTTTATTAGAGTTTTTAATTAATTGTCAGTTAAAATAATATATATTTTAGGTGAACAAAGAAAACCCATAAAAACGTGTTTTGTTTGTGTCAAATATTTACAAAATTGTGTGTTTGTTTACTTGTCAAGGTTTGATTCTTTGGAAAAAAAGTTAGCTACAGTTACTGTTGAGCAATTAAAACAAAAATATTGTGCGCTTACGTCCGCCATTTTTTTTACCGAAGCGTTGAAAACTGTGTGTCATAGAATGTCTAATGTTTGCTTATTCCTTTAATTTTTTTTTCATATTTCAGAATCAGTCTCAAGACTAGAAACTTTCAGCAGACGAGCATTGTACGACCTTTTACATAAATTTAAGGGAAATAAAATTAAAGAAAAGTTTTCCTTATTGCAAGATAAACTCGTAGAAATTACTCAATGTCCTGACGATAAGAAAAATGTTTTAGATAGCTCCCTGAGGTTTTTTAAGACCCAATTTAAGCAGAGATGGGTTGCAACCAGTCGAAAAGAACAGCGCTTCTTAACTAGTAACATAGAATGGCTCCGATCCTCTATAAAATTGCCATACTTCGGCGCAGAGACTGTAAAAAAACGCAGACGTCCTACTAAAAGCTTTAAAGAATTAAGTGACCGCAGCAAGCTACGAAAAAACATGCGATATTACCTATTGGTCAATTGTCGGAAGAGACAGCTGCGGTCCGCAATAANAAAAACGCAGACGTCCTACTAAAAGCTTTAAAGAATTAAGTGACCGCAGCAAGCTACGAAAAAACATGCGATATTACCTATTGGTCAATTGTCGGAAGAGACAGCTGAGAACTTCCGGCAATATCGATTGCATTTTTCAAGAAAATTTTTAAGAGAAGATTGTAATAGATATATTTGAAATAGATTGCTCTTGAGTTCAGATCCTTATTTAAGCTCCATGAGACCTAAGCCTCATAATAACAAGAAGCCATTTTCCAACGAGGCATTGAATTTAATGGTAGTCTTGCCTCAGCAGTTATCATCATCAACTGACGATATGAGTTGTGAAAATGTAGAGGAGGACGATGAAAACGAGGGTGACGAAGATGATTTTTACGACGATTAAATTATAAAACTTTTTTTTAACAAGCATTGTATTTTTTGTAATAAATACTTCAGTACATTAAAATACGTAGGTTTTATTTAAAAACATATTAAAAATAATTTTGACCGGATTTACTACTCAAATACGCCCATGTGCATCGGTGGGTTGAATTTCTGCGTTTATCTGGAAGAATTTTCGGGTTCATTGGCGTTGCCTCTCTCAGCGTGACTCGGGGTGCGGGGAACCTTTAAGATCGGGCTACCGAAGCGATAGACGACGAGTCAGTAGAGTAACAAGTACCGACGGAAATGACCAGTGGAAGTAAAATCTGCGGACTGCGGGCATCGGTGCAGTGAAGGGTGTGACTGGAATGTGGGACTACTGAACTGGATGCGTGAGTGAAAGACATTTCAAAAGATGGCAACAAACTGACCGAACATGTGTTAATAATAAGTGTGAATTAATATAGAGACATCGAGGACTTCATAGTTGAAGTAGACATTAAATATTGCGGTCATTGAGAATGATAAGAGCAATAGTGTATATGTACAGATATATATACAGATATATGTATATACAGATTTACACACACACACATATATATAAACACATAGGATTATTCGCAGCACCCGTATCACCCCTTGCACTCAGAATAAACACGACACCGGGGGTTCGCGAAAAAATTTTGATAACTATATCCTATATGAAGCATCGATTGGTAGTAATCCAATTCCCCCGAACATACCTTTGGAAAAAAAAAGGGGGGGGGGAGGGGGTTGAGCTTAGAAATGGCATATGGGAATGTAGGCCTTATAAGTTATCGTTGGATAGATCGTCTAAAAGGAAATATTTACAAAGACACCTTTTTTCTGACGTGCATAGTTTAAGCACAATAAAATTAATCATCTAAGCATATTGTTTGTTTATGTGCGTAGTTTACACACAATGGCAATTGATCGCAAACGTATTTTTCTTCGTACAATCAAAAGCAAATCGACGAAACATGTTGTTCTACTGGCGTGCATACCTAGTTTACATACAATCGAAATGACGTCGGGTGTACTGTAAATACCGGTATGGTGTGAGAGAACTACCGTGAACTGGGAACACTCATTCGCACACAGCATTCTTCATAAGTGTTCTAAATGTCGACCAATCTGTATCACACACGACTCTTCTCTCCGTCTTACAATCGTGGTTGCTCGGCGGATCTCAGCACTGATGAGAGATCCACATACTGCTCTGATTCTGTCTTTCATACAATGTAAAACGAATGACTGTCTGAATAAACGAACTTTCGATTGTCAGTTAACTTGCATAAAAAACCTGCAGTTCCTGTGCGTGGTAGATGGCTTATCTGCTTGCTGCTTAGAGCTGCCTTATTCTCCGCTTTTGTTCGGAAACAGTCTAATAATGACAGTTACGTTAATCTACTTATCATTGGTCGTGCGTAGACTATGCACGTCAGATACACAATGTGCGCCATTACGGTGTTTCCGGTTGGAGTGTGAGACTAGCTTTACTAGCAGTGACCTGTGTGCCTTACTGCATGGACTCGTGCAGTAGGTATTATACTGTTTCCGGGCAAACGCGGAGAATAATGCAGCACTATGCAGCAAGCAGATATACCATATACCATTTACAGGAACTGCAGGTTTTGCATGCAAGTTAACTGACAATCGAAAGTTTGTTCATTCAGACAGTCATTCGGTTACAATCATCAATCGTGTGCTGTTTCAGTGTCAGCCATTGTCTGTCTGTGGTGTTGCTTTCTGAATGGAATTCCGTTTACAAACGAAGGAACTGCAGAGCTACTGCCCGTTTGTACGCAGAGAGATACCCACAGCTCGTCCATTACGCGTACAATGTCTTCCAGCATCTTGCATGTGGCGTGCGCATAGCCGGGCTAGTGCAACCGACACGCAACAAACGTCGTCGCATAATACGACCTGTGAGAGACGAGAGGGCTGTTGGTGTACTTACTGCCATGGTAGTTAATCCTCGTAATTCTACACAGAGGATTGCCCACTACTCAGGATTGTCTCAAAGCACAGTGTGGAGAATCCTCGCTGATAATCGTTTACATCCGTACCATGTACAGCTGTACCAAGAACTTGGGAATAATGACTTTCCTAAGCGCATTGATGTCTGCAACTGGTACCTGAGTAAGGACCGTGCTTTCCATTGCAGCATTTTGTGGACTGATGAGGCCACATTCAAGAGTAGTGGTGACGTTAACATACATAATGCCCAGTACTGGTCTGCAGTCAACCCACATTGGCTCCCTCGAGTGGATAACCAGTATGTCTAGAGCCTTAATACTTGGCGTGGCTTTCTCGGACATCGTGTCATAGGACCATATTTTTTTGAAGTGCAATTGAAAGGTGCAACTTATGCAGACTTCCTAGAGAATATTTTGTATCAGTTGATTGAATACGTCCCTCTCACCCTGCAATTAACGCCGTGGCTTCAACAGGATAGCTGTCCTGCTCACTTTTCACGCAGAGCTCCGTTAGTTGCTGCCATGTTATTCCCCAGTCGGTGGATTGGACGAATGGGTCTTGTAGCTTGGCCACCACGTTCTCCAGACTTGTCCCAAAATGACTTCTTTTTGTGGGGGAGAATTAAAGGCATCATCTACTGCGCGCGTCTAAAAACGAGGGAAGACATGAAATACAAAATCAGAGCAGTATGTGGATCTCTCAGCTATGCTGAGGTCCGCCGAGCAACCGCGAACGTAAGAAGAACTGTGTCGTATCTGATACAGGGTGGTCGAGATTTGGAACACTTATGAAGATTGATGTGTGCCAATGAGTGTTCCCAGTTCCCATTTCACAGTGGTACTCTCACACCATACATGTATTTACAGTACACCCGATGTCCTTTTGATTGTACGTAAACTAGGTATACACGCCAGAAAAACATGTTTCGTTGATTTCCTCTTGATTGTAGTAAGAATAACAATAGTTTTCGTTCATTTTCATTGTGCGTAANGGGAACACTCATTCGCACACAGCATTCTTCATAAGTGTTCTAAATGTCGACCAATCTGTATCACACACGACTCTTCTCTCCGTCTTACAATCGTGGTTGCTCGGCGGATCTCAGCACTGATGAGAGATCCACATACTGCTCTGATTCTGTCTTTCATACAATGTAAAACGAATGACTGTCTGAATNCTCAGCACTGATGAGAGATCCACATACTGCTCTGATTCTGTCTTTCATACAATGTAAAACGAATGACTGTCTGAATGAACGAACTTTTGAGTGTCAGTTAACTTGCATACAAAACCTGCAGTTCCTGTACGTGGTAGATGGCGTATCTGCTTGCTGCTTAGAGCTGCCTTATTCTCCGCTTTTGTTCGGAAACAGTCTAATAATGACAGTTACGTTAATCTACTTATCATTGGTCGTGCGTAGACTATGCACGTCAGATACACAATGTGCGCCGTTACGGTGTTTCCGGTTGGAGTGTGAGACTAGCTTTACTAGCAGTGACCTGTGTGCCTTACTGCATGGACTCGTGCAGTAGGCATTAGACTGTTTCCGGGCAAACGCGGAGAATAATGCAGCACTATGCAGCAAGCAGATATACCATATACCATTTACAGGAACNACTGTTTCCGGGCAAACGCGGAGAATAATGCAGCACTATGCAGCAAGCAGATATACCATATACCATTTACAGGAACTGCAGGTTTTGCATGCAAGTTAACTGACAATCGAAAGTTTGTTCATTCAGACAGTCATTCGGTTACAATCATCAATCGTGTGCTGTTTCAGTGTCAGCCATTGTCTGTCTGTGGTGTTGCTTTCTGAATGGAATTCCGTTTACAAACGAAGGAACTGCAGAGCTACTGCCCGTTTGTACGCAGAGAGATACCCACAGCTCGTCCATTNAATTCCGTTTACAAACGAAGGAACTGCAGAGCTACTGCCCGTTTGTACGCAGAGAGATACCCACAGCTCGTCCATCACGCGTACAATGTCTTCCAGCATCTTGCATGTGGCGTGCGCATAGCCGGGCTAGTGCAACCGACACGCAACAAACGTCGTCGCATAAGACGACCTGTGAGAGGGCTGTTGGTGTATTTACTGCCATGGTAGTTAATCCTCCTGATTCTCTACACGGAGGATTGCCCACTTCTCAGGATTGTCTCAAAGCACAGTGTGGAGAATCCTCGCTGATAATCGTTTACATCCGTACCATGTACAGCTGTACCAAGAACTTGGGAATAATGACTTTCCTAAGCGCATTGATGTCTTCAACTGGTACCTGAGTAAGGACCGTGCTTTCCATTGCAGCATTTTGTGGACCGAGGAGGCCACATTCAAGAGTNTCAACTGGTACCTGAGTAAGGACCGTGCTTTCCATTGCAGCATTTTGTGGACCGAGGAGGCCACATTCAAGAGTAATGGTGACGTTAACATACATAATGCCCAGTACTGGTCCGCAGTCAACCCACATTGGCTCCCTCGAGTGCATAACCAGTATGTCTAGAGCCTTAATATTTGGCGTGGCTTTCTCGGACATCGTGTCATAGGACCATATTTTTTGAAGTGCAATTGAAAGGTGAAACTTATTCAGACTTCCTAGAGAATATTTTGTATCAGTTGATTGAATATGTCCCTCTCACGCTGCAATTAACGCCGTGGCTTCAACAGGATAGCTGTCCTGCTCATATTTCACGCAGAGCTCCGTTAGTTGCTGACATGTTATTCCCCAGTCTGTGGATTGGACGAATGGGTCTTGTAGCTTGGCCACCACGTTCTCCAGACTTGTCCCAAAATGACTTCTTTTTGTGGGGGAGAATTAAAGACATCATCTACTGCGCGTGTCTAAAAACGAGGGAAGACATGAAATACAAAATCAGAGCAGTATGTGGATCTCTCAGCTATGCTGAGGTCCGCCGAGCAACCGCGAACGTAAGAAGAACTGTGTCGTATCTGATACAGGGTGGTCGAGATTTGGAACACTTATGAAGATTGATGTGTGCGAATGAGTGTTCCCAGTTCCCAGTGGTACTCTCACACCATACATGTATTTACAGTACACCCGATGTCCTTTTGATTGTACGTAAACTAGGTATACACGCCAGAAAAAAACATGTTTCGTTGATTTCCTCTTGATTGTAGTAAGAATAACAATAGTTTTCGTTCATTTTCATTGTGCGTAANTGGGGAATGGAATTACTACCAATCAATGATTCATATAGGGTATAGTTATCACAATTTTTTTTCGCGAACCGCCGGTGCAGTGTCGTTTCCGTGAAAAAAAGATTATGCGGGTGCTGTGAATTATCCTCTATATATAGATGAAAACTAAGATGGCTATAGTCACAATAAATTTGAGACTTACCTTTTCCCCCCTCATGTAAACAAGTTGCCACTTAGTCACGTATGTCATTACCCCCTCGCCCCCTCCTGAACAGGGCATGTAACAACAGCGAAAGCTGGACGTTCCAGCCACGGACACCGTGTCGGCTAGCCGGCGGGAAAAGCCGCCCGCGACCTTGGGGAAGTGGTTTCGCAACTCCGGGGGGAAAAAAAATATTAAGGAACCTCCTCCTGCTCCGCCCTCGCCTTGCGACAGTGTGGCACGGGTTTTGTTCTGCGATATGCGGCCTCGCGCGCTTTCTACTCATTCCGCTTGGCGGAACGTCACCGAGAGAGAAGTCCTGGTTGTCGCGACGCATCCGCGCTCAGGCGTGCCGTCTGTTGACGTCAGAGCTCCTGGCGGCCTCGCCCACCACACTCGTGTATTTCACTAGAGGCTGTTCACCATGAAGCGAATCAACGTATGAAAAAAAAAATCGCTATACTCCATTCACTGTTTCTTCCAACTTTTCTGAAGCCTGCTAAAGTTCTACTTCCAGGATATTCCTCAGTATTATACATACAAAGCTTAGATAATTACACCATAGAGCATTCGTGCGCACTCAGTGTGATACTATTTTGCATAAGAACTAGTTCTTATTAGGCATTACCACTGTACATGTTTTCTCTCTCTTTGTTCACTTTAGGTATAAGTTAAATATTATCATTATAGATAAAATAATAGTAAAAGTTAAATTTAACCAACAATAAGGAAATTTTATGTTATCACAAGTATAAAACGCTTTTGATATGACATATTTAGGAAACAACCAAACGTGCCATACATGGGATGTTTTTTCAAAGTTTTGATTTTAAAAATGCTGAGAAACCGCGAATAGACTATACTAAGGTTTATTCTACTCAGGTTGGGAAACTCAATGCTTTTAGTTTGGCAACTAAAATTTCTCGCCATTACGCAAGCGCTAGTGTCGCATTTGTATCGGATTTTTTTCTATTTTATACTTTAAAAAAACAAAATAATTGCAATAATCATAAATAAAATTAAAAATAACTACGTAACTAAGTAAAATATTTCTCTTTTTTTCACCTAGTGGTGGAAATTTTCCCTATGCCAACACTCCCTTAAGAAAATTCGTTTTTTTCCTAACCTGAGTAGGAGTAACCTTAACTATACCAATAACTGCTACGTTATTGCGCACACTGGCATGCAGGACCCTAGTTAAGTTGGCAGCGAATTTATGAAAATAGTTGTAACACTTGGCATCGTTTCGTGAGTCTAATGTTTAAATGTATGGCGTCTGAAGTCAGTGGTTTTTGTTTTATATACATAAGAATACAAATTTGCGTGTTAACACATTTTCTTTCCTAAAAATGTCGCGGTTTCTCTTGGATAACGCGTGAATTGAGACAGTCAATGATAATGTTAATTTTACATATGGCAGAAGGGGTCGCGGTGGTGTAGTGGTTAGACTACTCGCCCCCCCACCTAGGCGAACCGGGTTTGATTCCCGATGCGATCCTCCCGGATTTTCGCCTGTGGAAATCGTGCTGGACGATGCCGCTGGTCGGCGGGGTTTTCTTGGGATCTTCAGCTTTCCCCGCCTTTGCATTCCGGCGCTGTTCCGTACTCACCTCGCTTCACCTTCAAATCTGTTCTCTCACATATGGCAGACGAATACAGCACAAGAAAAGTATATCTTAAGCTGGGCTTAAAAAAGTGCTCAATTGACCGTGAATGACCTGTACCTACAATGGCTCACATTAATATTCGGCCACCGATGATTATCGCAGTTGTATGGCCTTATGTTACATTAGAAATGAAGATAAACATAACACATATTGCACAAGCATTCTTGTGTGCTTTAAATGAAATGCAATAGTAGATAATAACTGAAATGAGCAGTGTAAGTTAATGAAACACACTATTTTTCCCTCGCGTGCTTCATAAGTACACCACTTTAATATTCGGCCAGTTGTGGTGGACGCATGGCACAGGCACGATGCACATTGCGTTCGTACCTCGTGTCATTCCCTGCACGCTCTCTGCGCTGAGAGATTGTCTTGGGTAGCTCTGTTGGCTGCGTCAGACAGGAAAATGGGACGTAAGGGAGGAATACAACGTTTGAACAGCGGCAGCTGGTCATTTTTCATCATGGAAAGAAGAAATCTCAACGATAAATTGCGGAGCACTTGAATCTGCAGAGGTGCACTGTTGGAGACATCATAAGAAGGTTTCAGAAGGAAGACAGAATAGATTCGATACCTCAAAAAGGACAACCAAAGAAACTAAACGAGATAGAAGAACGTCTAGAAATCAGGAAGATAAAGAAATATCCGAAAATTAGTGCTTGCAAACTTACCACGGATGTACTCAATGAATGTGGAAGGAACGTCCATCCAGAAACCATACGACGAGTCATCAGAAGAGCATGATATAATAGCAGGGTATCTAGAAAGAAGCCTTTCATTAATGAGGCACATAGAAGTAACGACTTACGTTCGCAAAAGACAACGGTGACAAAGATGAAAATTGGTGGAATTATGTTATTTTTGCTGATGAGACGAAATTGAATGTGTTTGGTTCAGATGGCAGGGTAACAGTATGGCGCAAGCCAAATCAAGAGTTAAAATCTGGGAACATACAACCCAGAGGTAGTATTATGATCGGGCTCTGTATATCTACAGCAGGTACTGGAAAGGCTGTATGTGTCGATGGAACAATGGAAAAGGAAGACCACCTAAACACCCTGACAGCAAACCTGCACAAGAGGGATGATAATCTAGGCATTAGGAACACATTTAAGTTCTACCAAGATAATGACCCAAAACAAAAGTCATACATTGTCAAGAGCTGGCTTTTGTACAACTGTCCCAAAGTTATTAACACACCTCCTCAACCACCCAACCTGATTCCCATAGAAAATCTGTGGGATGAACTCAAAATAAGACTGAGACTACTACAATTTAGAGAAAAGGTTAAAGGAAGAATGTAGTACGATTGGCTCCGAATGTACCAGCAAAATAATTGCTAATATGCCACACCTGCGAGAAGTAATTAAACAGAATGGCCATGCTAGCAGGTACTAAAAGACTGTGTGTTTAGTTTTCAAAGATGATTATGTGTGTGTTTGAATAATGATGGCCGAATATTAAAGTGGCGTACTTATGCACCATGGGATGACAAAATCATATTGTTTGTTAAGTTGCATTGCTCATTTTCGTTATTGGCTACCGCTATATTTGATTTAAAGCACACAAGAATGATTGTGCAANAATTTAAGGCACACAAGAATGATTGTGCAATATGATTTATGTTTATCTTCATTAGTAATGTAACATGAGGCCATGGAACTGCGATCATCAGAGGTGGCCCAATATTAATGTGAGCCACTGCATGTGTATTATGTAAAAAGATTTCGAATGCAAAAAATTGCCGTAAAGGTGTTCCATATGTGTGTCGTTTTGAGTGACGGAGGCCAGTTGAAATTTTGTAGATACGATTAATAAGACTAACAAAATTATGCCNGCACCATGGGATGACAAAATCATATTGTTTGTTAAGTTGCATTGCTCATTTTCGTTATTGGCTACCGCTATATTTGATTTAAAGCACACAAGAATGATTGTGCAATATGATTTATGTTTATCTTCATTAGTAATGGGGCCATGGAACTGCGATCATCAGAGGTGGCCCAATATTAATGTGAGCCACTGCATGTGTATTATGTAAAAAGATTTCGAATGCAAAAAATTGCCGTAAAGGTGTTCCGTATGTGTGTCGTTTTGAGTGACGGAGGCCAGTTGAAATTTTGTAGATACGATTAATAAGACTAACAAAATTATGCCNTATGTGTGTCGTTTTGAGTGACGGAGGCCAGTTGAAATTTTGTAGATACGATTAATAAGACTAACAAAATTATGCCGTTATTAAAACGTTTTTACAATACTATTTCAGCCAGGGAATTTGAAGTATTAAAACCGTGTTAATCTAATATCTTTTTTCGTTGCTGTGCCACCATCAGCCGAAATGTCGTAACGCCATCTGAGCTGCCTGCTGGACACATGATTCTTGCTGATATCAGAATGATTATCGCTTTGNCTGCTGGACACATGATTCTTGCTGATATCAGAATGATTATCGCTTTGTGTGACAGTGTTACCGTTCGCAGATCACGTAAATAGTATTGCAGTTGGTGTCGTATATAGTAGAAAGTTTACATGCCTGGTCGTAATCGATAAGACGGGACATTATCTCAGCCATCGGCCACCCCCATCCCGCCCCGGTTATTATTGTGGGCGTTGAATTGGGCCGTCAATGCCTCGACAGTGACACTAAACATCTGTAGGTGTCAGTGGTAAATGAGTGAAATTGAGTCACTGAACTAAAATGGGTATTATCTGTGATTTCGCTGTAGCGTGCTCCAAATAATAAACTTCACGAATGCATAGAACCATTAAAATTGTCCGACGGGCTCGTGTTAAAATTAAGCATCGGGGAAAAGTCTTTCTCGTATCCTGACGACAGGTTTCGGTTGTTTTATTCGAATACGTGGACAATGGTGGAATATTCCAAGAGGAAGGAAATATAGAATTTAAAACTGTGCAACGTGTTATGTGCCAAATCACTATTCTACTGACCCCGTCAGATGTTTTTCACTTCCTGCAACCTTTATCGGGGCGTTCGTTATCACTCTAAAGTAATAATGCAAATATGATTAGCGCATTAGCATTACTTAACAGTTCCGCGTGTTAACGAGCGCGTGCTTAGATTACGCTGACACGGCTCTCTGTTTCATCGCACGTGGTTTTGAAAGTCTGTTATTAATTGGTGTAATGCGTGCTTTTTTTTTTTTTGCCCGCGTCGTGATATTCTCACATTCCATTACTTTACGTGACCTACGACGTTACGAGCTTGCTCTGCTGGTGGGTCGTTCCATCATCCTTTCTTCCGATATATATTTGTTAGCATTATTACTTGTCGTTAACATTTAAAATGGTTTTCGTTTAGCTTATTCTTAATTTTAATAAAAATTGTGCAAGTTGTCTGAACATTTTCCTTTCCTTAGCCATTGACAGAGAAAACAAAAATGCTGTTTATTCGTCTGCGCTATCACATTTATGTGAATTTTAATCTGCACGATGTTATAAAACAGTTTAAATAGTAGCGTTAACACGTTTTCTCAATTCAGCGATAAAACAAATACAGTACTAAGTTTTAATCTTTTAAAATTAAATTATATGTTTTGAGAATTTTTACTTGAGACTAAACTTCAATAATACCGAGTGTCTCAAATCAATGTTTACACTCTTTTAACGTGAATAACAGAAAACTATTATAGGCAATCTGATGGGACTGGTTACAAATGTTCAAAGTGTTCGCGTTTAGTAGCAACACGTTGTTTGAAACGCTGTAGAACAGAACGACAAACAGTAGCTAAGGTTTCCAAAGGAGTGGATTCACAGGCGGTCACAATCACGTCTCTCATGGCATCCAGTGTCCGTGGCTTTGTGGCGTGCACAGTATTCTTCAGATTCCTTTCAGATAAAAATCTAACGGCGATAAATCTGAAGATCTGAGTGGCCTGGAGATATGGCCGATTCGGCTTATTCATCTCCCAGCAAATGTTTCCTCCAGAAGCAACTGTACGTCTCTATGATAATGTGGGGATTTTCATCGGCCCAGTGCACACAGTTGTGGCGGTTGACAGTTACTTTAAATTTAAAGGTTACTTCTTAGGACCAAACCATCGTGTCAGTAAAATGTTCGTTGTCGTTGTACATGTTCTCAACCCTCTCAGAAACTTCGACGCGCCTCTTTGCGTCATAGCGTGAAGCAATGTAGGAATGTAGGACGTTCAATTTACTTGCTTTAAATTACGATGGACAATTGATTTACTGACACCTGACTCACGCGCAGCTTGCCGTACGGACTTAGACTTCCCGGGGGAACGTGTTAATGTGTGCAACACAGCCACCACACACCCTTCATCCGTTGCCGTCCTATTCCTTCTGCACCGTCCTTTCTTCACATCATACACAGTTCGGTCCCTCTCAACCTTGTCACGTGATCGTACCATTGTTACACTTGATGGCGGTAAAGTATCAGATTCTTCCCTCCGACGTCTCTGCACCTCAACCATGTTCTCACCTTTCCAATAAAACTTTAAAATTCACTTACGTTGCTCGAAAGACAACCTTGTCACCTTCCAAAATTTCCTTTACAACTACAGTGCTGCCGCTCGTGGCTGAAAATTGAACTGACAACAGCAGAATGGCTACACGCGCTTGCACGCTCCTAATATTGTCCTAATAGCTTCAAATACACGCAGTCGCTTAAGATTTTCTTTAATAGTTTCTCTATTATTAATGTAAAAAGTACAAAGAGTATAAACAATTATGAACATCCGATATACTGTGTTTTTTTGCACCTTTTGTAGACTCCTGGAGAGTAAAAAAAAGAAATGATTGTGGCTAAACAAACATTCAAATCTACACGTCGCAAGTTTTTTTTTCAAGCAAAGCAAAAGGGTTTATATGAGAATTAGAAAATGTTGACTTCTCATGTGAGCATTCAAAAATTCTGGTTTAAATCGTGGAGATCGATGATCCGGACATTAAGTGATCGTGTTTTAAGATGTACTGGTTAGATTTTTATAATACAGTACTAACATTTTCACAAAATAAAAACGTATTTTTATATAGGTAAATATAGTCGCTTCTTACAGACGTAATCTACCATCGTAATGTTTTACATATTCGCCTTCAGCATTAACATACAAGTTCGCCGGGTGTCGTACGTGTTGTTAGATTGCCTGTTGCAGTTGTTCGTTGATGGGACGTGTTGCCGTTGTTTGCGACACGGAGAAGCACGACTGACTAAAAAACTAATCTTCACCCGGCTTTGCAAAGTCACGAATAGCATGAGCGGCGTTATCTTAGAGTGGAAGAGCGATGTTCACCGTACAACCGCCACACTTCAAGTTTCATGGACTAAGTTTGGGTTAAATGAATTGCCAGGTTTTCCTCGCAAACTTTGCTTCTTATCGAATATGCTACAAGAGGCGTAATAAGTTGGCGTTATTGAGGATAAGTTTTAAGAATTTTCCTTAAAAAAAAACTTTTTCGTTACGGAAAAATAATAATTAAATAACAAAATGGCAGGGAAATATTTTTTTCCCCCGCAGAGTAACAAATTTTATGATGTACAAATTATTATTTTTTGGATATTAAATAAAACTATACAACGGAAACAAAAATAAAGTACAGTAGAGGTAAAATTTTCGACATGTCAACCAATCATGGCTCTTCAGTTGCTACTGACAGTGATAACTCCATCCAAGAAAAGTAGGTAATTGGAAACAGAAAACGGTACGATTAAAAAAGCTCTAGAGACCAACCAAAACCCCAAATGTGGCAGTGATTAAAAATCAAAATAGGATAGATCAGTACAGTCTAATAGTAATTATTAAACAGGAATAACTTACTGTAGTATAATTAATAGGAACATATATCAGATTTACGTGAAATAATGTAACTAAATCGCAGCTGGCTCGAAACTAATTAACAAAGCCGGACACAAAATACACGGAATTAAGTTTTGTTCGCTACTTAGTCATAAGTTTTTTTTTTTTAACGGATTACTTGTTTTTGTAAGAAATTCTTGGCGGTCTTCTATGGTAGGAAGCGCTGCTGCCAAAATTCCATGCAAAATTCCCAAAAAAATCAAGTAACTTTGTTATGGAATTTAATTTATTTCGGTTCCAAAAATCAAAAAGTACGTCTTTAAGAGTTTTGTCATTTAGTTAATTATGACACCGACAATGCACCAGGTGCCATTTTTTCCGTAGTTATATAATTTAAAATAACGGGGAAAGTTAAGCGCCATTTTGGATTAATATATTATCTGCCATTACCTATGTTTGAAATTAATTTGTAGAAATTTTACTTTGTTATGGCATAGAACATTATTCATTTATATTGTAAGAGACAATGAATTATTGTACAACTATCGTTTCTGTAGGCATTCTGAGAAAGTAATCAAGACTTAATTCCCATTCATTCAACATGGTAAACAAGTAAAGGCACGCCATTGATATTACAGTAATTCAGTGATTGAATGAATTACTACGGATTGCTAAAGAAAAAATTTAAATAATGAGTATGAGTGCTGAATACATTTTATGGCTCAAAAACTGGTGACATCACAATTATTTCTCTCTCCTCCCCTTAACAAGGCTTCATTACCTTTGTGTCTTTATGACTGCTGTTGTTAACCGGTAAGTTAAGTCTTCTTACGTAATAGAGCATTAAGCATGTGCGTGCGAGTGTAATCACTATGTACTGATATTTGTAACTCCGCTGTTCTATATCACAAGACACACTATCGGAACTCTTATGTGACCGCTCCACTAAATAAATTAAGTAAATCGTCTAAATACCGAAGTCCTTTAATTGCAAACAATCTGCAAGCGAATGCGGTGTTCATTTCGAAAATAAAAAGGTGCCGCTGTGGTTCGATTCCCGACGGGGTCACTCCCGTATTTTCGCAGAGGTGGGAATCGTGCCGGACGATGCCACTGGTGGGCAGGCTTTCTCTGAGATCTTCCATTTCCTCCGCCCTTGTATCCCGGCGCTGCTCCGCACTCAAGTCGCATACCCTCATCGCCTCTGAAGACCTCGATGTTAAGAGTCCACTAAATATCTCCAACTATCAATTTTGAAATTAGCAAGTGAACAACTAGTGAATCATCGGGTTCTTTAAAGTAGAGTAGGCTGTTTAAATTTATGGCAAACCAAGTTTGTGTATACATGCTAAAAACATATTAAAGTACGAAATGACATATTATTAACGCAGTTAGGTTCTTTGATTCCACGTTTTCAATTGACTAACGCATGGATAAAGTGATCAGGCCCATGTCAATGTAAATTTTATATATTGCGGAAGGGTATAACATGACGAGAAAGTAGATTTAATCAGGGTTTTCAGAAGTACTCAATTAACCGTAAACCTTGTATATAACAGATACGAGTATGTGTAAAGCAGCAGGAACGCCACCGCTCACCGACCGTGCCGATTCTGCCAGAAATCCTTGTTCAGCTTAGGCTAGAGTTGATTAGTTGGAGTTGGCTACTGTTGAACCATGTTTAAACTGCTTTATTAACTTGTTGCGCCAGAAGAACATGCCGCAGTCTTTTATCTTAAACAGGAGATATGATTTTTACGGAAGTTACTAAAAACAGTAGGAGACCATGGTAATTTTTTTTTTGTTGCCGACATTATTTCCGCCGTTGCCCCCATCATCTTGAATTCCGAATTCCTTTGTCTTAAGTTTGAAACAATGAATGTAACTTTGTAACACTGCAATAAAAAAATAAAATAAAATTTAATGGAGGCAGCAGTAGATGGGAAATGTTTCTTCTCCGCCACCTGGCGTCCTGGCAGGGAGCCGGGAAGCCACGCTGGCCATGTTGGATTTCCCTTTCCCCCCCTCAAAATAGCCTCCTTTTCCTTCAAAAACGCCTAAAATAATTATTATTTTTCCCTGAATTTCCTTTTTTCCCCTCAAATTTCTCGCAAAAAATGTGTTTTGCACAATGCGACTGGCACTCTCACAATCTGGCGGAATCCGACGGAAATTGTGCAAATGTCAGACAGATTGTGCTGCAACCATTTACAAGCATCTTACGCTCTGTCATTCCATGCTAGCACCATCAATATTGTCTAAAGAATGTTCGAGTTCATTGCCCTGTCATGAAACTTAATGTTTCACCTTGTTACAAGCATATATTTTGCGACCTATATCAGGCACGCATATGCTATGGATGCCTATACTAATCTCACACATACACACGCTATTGTAATTTACTAATCGCACTTATGCTAACATGCACATGTCAATAATCCCACTATCTGGCCTTCGTTCCTCGCCATCTTGGATTCCCGCCACCAAACTACCATTAGTGCCAGCTAGAGCATAGCATCAAGGTGGTAGAGTCAAGGACGCCTTAAACCCTCTTATAAGCATTGCTGACCATCATTTCAGAACCGTTTAAGATACAGTCACCAAATTCATGTCATAGGCATCACTTCAGACAACGAACAGGGTTGCATGTCAAGTACACCTTAAGCCCTCGTATAAGCATAGTTGGCAGACATTTCCCACCCACCAAAGCTATTGTCACCAAATTCATATCACATACATTACCTACGATGACGAACAGGGTGATTTGGTCAAGTATATTTTAAGTCCTCTTGTAAGCATAGTTGCCCACCATTTCCCATCCACCAAAGTTATAGCCATCAAATTCATACTTTAGGCATCGCCTCCAACGACGAGTCGCATGGCAAGATCAATTACACCTTAACCCATCTTATAAGCATATTTTACCGACATTTCCCATCTGCCAAATCTACAGTCACCAAATTCATATCACAGGCATCGCTCCTGAAATCGACCTGGTGGCAGGGTTGATTAGTCCATAATGTATGTTACGAGCATAATGGGCTGTCATTTGCCAACTGCTGAAGCTATAGTCGTCAAATTCATACCATAAGCAACGATCCCAACATAGAACAGGGTGGCAAGTCAATTATGCATTAATACCACTTATAAACATAGATGCCTGACATTTCCTATCCGCGGAAGCTACGACCGTCAAATTCATATCACAGGTATAATTCCTGGCTGCAATCAATGTGATTAGGGCAATTAGACCCTAAAACCCTGTTATAAGCATAGTAGGACATAATTTCTGAACCAGTTTAGTTCGGGCTAACATGTAACAGTAAGTCATACATGCAAAGAAAATAAAGGCAGGTATACATTAAATTGCGTCGCAAGCATGTCGTAGTAGTTAGTAGTTGCTGGTGCATGTAGGTGTGTAGGGCCTGNAGGTATACATTAAATTGCGTCGCAAGCATGTCGTAGTAGTTAGTAGTTGCTGGTGCATGTAGGTGTGTAGGGCCTGAAATAGCACACATGCGCGCTGGTCCGCGCGTACTCGTCAATTACTCACAACCACCCTCGTAGTCTGCTACCGCAGGTGTTATATACATAAATAAATGTTAGCGTTGGTAACATAAAACAAACAGCCATACACGAAAAAGTTAAAATACATAATTGCGCTGCGAGCAAGATGTATGTAGTCGTGGGGGTTAAAGTATAATTAATACATTTAAATAAACAGCCTGGCACGAGCGCCAGCGTCCCGAGGCTTCGTTAGTACGGGTAACCCTTGACAACCACTCAAACATTT